>CM033473.1:299515782-299528401 GCA_019447015.1 Hymenochirus boettgeri | reverse complement strand
ATGACCTGGATGAATGAATATTACAGATATACCATGACCTGGGGAATGAATATTACAGATAACCATGACCTGGATGAATGAATATTACAGATATACCATGACCTGATGAATGAATATTACAGATATACCATGACCCTGGAGAATAAATATTACAGATATATATCTGTAATATTCTATCTCCAGGGTCATGGTATATCTGTAATATTCATTCATCCAGGTCATGGTATATCTGTAATATTCTTCATCCAGGTCATGGTTATCTGTAATATTCTTCCACCAGGTCATGGTATATCTGTAATATTCATTCATCCAGGTCATCAGATATACCATGACCTGGATGGATGAATATTACAGATATACCATGATCTGGATGAATGAATATTACAGATATACCATGACCTGGATGAATGAATATTACAGATATACCATGACCTGGATGGATGAATATTACAGATATACCATGACCCTGGATTGAAAAATATTTACAGATTACCATGACCGATGAATGAATATACAGATATACCATGACCTGGATGAATGAATATTACAGATTATACTCATGACCTGGATGATGAATTTACAGATATCCAGACCTGGATGAATGAATACAGATATACATGACCTGGAGATGAATATTACAGATATACCATGACCTGGATGAATGAATATTACAGATATACATGACCTGGATGAATGAATATTACAGATATACCATGACCTGGATGAATGAATATTACAGATATACATGACCTGGATGAATGACTATTACAGATAACCATGACCTGGATGAATGAATATTACAGATATAACCGTGACCTGGATGAATGAATATTACAGATATACCATGACCTGGATGAAATGAATATTAAGATATAAACCGTGCACCTGGATGATGAATATTACAGATATACCGTGACCTGGATGATAATATTACAGATATACCGTGACCTGGATGAATGAATATTACAGATATACCGTGACCTGGATGAATGAATATTACAGATATACCGTGACCTGGATGGATGAATATTACAGATATACGTGACCTGGATGATGAATATTACAGATATACCATGACCTTGATAATGAATACAGATATACCTAGACTTGGATGCATGAATATTCAATATACCATGACCTGGATGGATAATATTGACAGATATACGGGACCATGGGATGGATGAATATTACAGATATACCATGACCTGGTGATGAATATACATTATACCATGACCTGGATGAATTGATATTACAATATACCTGACCTGGATGAATTAATTACAGATATACCGACCTGGATGAAATATTACAGATATACCATGACCTGGATGATGATATTACAGATATACCATGCCTGGATGAAAAAAAAATCTTACATTACTGATGGATTATTATACAGTATACCTGACTGGATAATGACTATTACAGATATACCGGACTTGGATGAATGAATATACAGATATACCGTGACCTGGATATGAATATTACTGATATACCCGGACATGATGAATGAATATTACAGATATACCGTGACCTGGATGAATGAATATTACAGAATATAACCGTGACCTGGATTAATAGAATGATTACAGATATATTCATGACCTGGATGAATGAATATTACGATATACGAACCTGGAGAATGAATATTACAAGATATAAACCTGACCGGATGAGAATATTACAGATATAATCGATGACCTGGATGAATGAATATTACAGATATACCGTGACCTATAAGAGATTATAGTACCGACCTGGATGATGAATTTACAGATAATCCACCTGATGATGAATATTACAGATATACATGACCTGGATGAATGAATATTACAGATTATACGTGACCTTATGATGAATATTACAGATATACCGTGACCTGATGAATGAATATTACAGAATAGTACGTGACCTGGATGAATGAATATTACAGGATATACCGTGACCTGGATGATAATATTACAGATATACCATGACTGATGGATGAATATTAACAGATATACCATGACCTGGATAATGAATATTACAGATATACCTAGACTTGTATGCCTGAATATTACAATATAATCCCTGACCTGGATGGATGAATATTGCAGATATACCGATGACCCTGGTTGATGAATATTCAGATATACCATGACCTGGATGAATGATATTACAGACCCATGACCTGGATGAATGATATTACAGATATACCATGACCATGGATGAAATAGAATATTACAGATATACCAGGACCTGGTGAAGGATATTACATAGATACATAACCTGGATTAATGAATATTACAGATATACCATGGCCTGGATGAATGAATATTACAGATATAACGTGACCTGGATAATGAATATTACAGATATACCGTGACCTGGATGAATGAAATATTAGCAGATATACCGTGACCTGGTGGATGATATTACAGATATACCGTGACCTGGATGGAATGAATATTAACAGATTACCTATGACCTGGATGAATGAATATTACAGATATAACCGATGACCTGGATGAATGAATATTACAGTATACCGTGACCTGATGGATGAATATTACAGATATACGTGACTGGATGATGAATATTACAGATATACCGTGACCTGGATGAAAATATTACAGATATACCATGACATGTATGATGAATATTACAGATATCCATGACCTGGATAATGAATATTGCAGATATACCGTGACCTGGATGATGAATATTACAGATATACCATACCTGGATGAATAATATTACAGATATACCATGCCTGGATGAATTATATTACAATAACCATGACCTGGATGATGAATATTACAATATACCTGACCTGGATGAATGAATATTACAGATATACGTGACCTGGATATGAATATTACAGATATACCATGACCTGTGAATGAATATTACAGATATACCATGACCTGGATGATTATTACATATATACCATGACCTGGATGAATGAATTACAGATATACCTGACTTGGATGAATGAATAAACGATATACCGTGACCTGGATGTATGAATATTAACGATATACCATGACCTGGATGAATGATATTACAGATATACCGTGACCTGATGAATGAAATTACAGATATACCGTGACCTGGATGAATGAATATACAGATATACCGTGACCTGGTTATTAATATTACAGATATACCTGGACCTGGATGAATATTACAGATACCATGACCTGATGAATGAATATTACAGATATACCTGACCTGGATGAATGAAATATTACAGATATACCGTGACCTGGATGAATGAATTTTACGAATATACTGTACCTGATGAATGAATATTACAGTATATACCGTGACCTGATGATAAATATTACAGATATACCATGACTATGGATGAATATTACATATATACCATGACCTGGATGAAATATTACAGATATACCTATGACTGGATGAATGAATATTACAGAGATATACCATGACCTGGATGGATGAATATTGAGATATACCTGACCTGGATGGATGAATATTCAGATATACCATGACCTGATGAATGAATATTACAGATATACATGACCTGGATGAATAATATTACAGATATACCATGACTGGGATCATATTACGATTACCTGACCTGGATGAATGATATAACAGAACCATGACCTGGATGAATATTACAGATATACCATGACCTGGATGAATGAATATACAGATATACCATGACTGGATGAATGTGGAATAAAATTATTAAAGATATACCATGACCTGATGGATGAATATTACAGATATACCATACTGATATAATCTACAGTATACCATGACCTGTTGAATGAATATCAGAATATACCATGACCTGCTGATGAATATTTACAGATATACCATGACCTGAAACGATAACCAGACGTGAATGATATTACGATATACCGGACGGATGATGAATATACAGATATACCTGACCTGGATGAATGAATATCAATGACCGACGGATGAATAACAGATATACCATACTGGATTGAATATTACAGACATTACCATGACCTGATGAATGAATATTACAAATATACCATGACCTGGATGAATGAATATGCCCTATATACCATGACCTGGATGAATGAATATTACAGATATACCATGACCTGGATGGATGAATATTACAGATATACCATGACCTGGATGAATGAATATTACAGATATACCATGACCTGGATGGATGAATATTACAGATATACCATGACCTGGTTGAATGAATATTACAGATATACCATGACCTGGATGGATGAATATAACAGATATACCGTGGCCTGGATGAATGACTATTACAGATATACCATGATCTGGATGAATGAATATTACAGATATACCGTGGCCTGGATGAATGACTATTACAGATATACCATGATCTGGATGGATGAATATTACAGATATCCCATGACCTGGATGAATGAATATTACAGATATACCATGACCTGGATGGATGAATATTACAGATATACCGTGGCCTGGATGAATGACTATAATAGATATACCATGATCTGGATGAATGAGAACCTTCACATGTGCTAACAATAGTTTTCTTAAAGGGCATGTCCACCCCTAGTAGAAATATTTTAGCAGAACCCCATAAAACCACAAGTTTTGCTAAACTTTTTCAATAATGTTCCCAGGACTAGAAATTATATTATACTTATGTAGGGAACTGTACACAAATTACCCTTTAGTCTGATAATAATTAGAATTGTTCATATCATTGATGAATCCTGTATATCTGGTGTTGAACAGAACTTACAAGTTCCTCCTCAAACCTCTGCCTGGCTGAAATGTGGCCAAATGGCTATGGTTCCAGGCTAATAAATCTTCATACTCATTACTACCTAGTTATGGAGAATATCTGTAGAAAGACTTGGTTTGTGCTAAAGAAGCATTGACAGCACCATGTACATTTCTGACAGTATCCAGCACAGATATAACTAGTAATATGTTGTGACTAAGTCTAGTTTCTGCAAGACTATCTCTAAGGCCCGCAGTATGTTACATTAAGAACATCTCTACCGTGCTTAAACTCTCCTTTATTCCTTTAAGGGCTAGGCCACACTAGCGCGGTTTTTCTGCTTTTGGGCTCGCGTTTGCAATTTTTAAATAACATTAAAATCGCGGTAACGCACCCGAAATCGATCGATTTCGGGTGTATTGCGATCGCACATCTGCTTGCGAATCACTAATGCATGTGATTTATAGTTTTATGCGCAATTGCATGCTTTTCTCTATCTCTAAAGAAAAAAGTGCAAACACATCGAAATCGCATCGGAATCGCACATGCAATCACACCCATTTGGAGCTGGGATGTAAGGTAAGGATTTTTATACACTAGCGAGTGGGGCAAATAGTGGGTTAAATTATAGTTTTGGGGGTAGACATGCCCTTGATTTCATTTATTTGAACACGAGAAAGTATAATAGATATACCTTTATTATGGTACTGGAAAAAACATCTAATTTAACTTTATACCTACCTGTGGATATTTATATATCTTCATAAGTTGTGCTATTGCATACGTAGTATCAACAGACAAATCTCCTACAACTCCCACCAATGGACTATTCTTCCGGCAGTTAAAATTTGGAATTCTGGGCATTGTTCCAGATATTATATCCATTGATCCAATAAAAGCTATAAATTCAGATCCGCAAGAGTCAAATATGTGATACCCCAGGGTAACATTGGGTAAAATCCTCTCATTGTTATTTATCTCATCAACTGCAAATCTGAAGACTAAGAAATTGCGGAAATCTTGGAAATTTATCCTGTAGCAATAAGAAATATATTGACATCTAGAAATATACTTATAGATGGAATACACATTCCTAATAGTAACATGATAAGTAAATAATAAATACCATTCTCTACCATATTTTAATTTTACCATTTAAACAAACTAATATTAAAAGTAAACCATAGGTATGTTACTTAGTTGCTGTTGCTTGTAGTTAACTTAGGTAACTTATTTAAACAAATGGCAGCACTCCCTGACATATGCCTCTTGTAATTGTTTTAAAATAAAGGGATATGATTACTGTGTATAAATACATTAACGGGCCATACAATAAACTATTGGGGACATTGTTCACCAATAGAACATGTCAGAGGACACGTGGACATCCCTTAAGACTTGAAGAAAATAAGTTTAGTCTTCATGCTCGGAAAGGGTTTTTTATTGTGAGAACAGGAGCCACTGTTATAAAGTCTGCAGCAGCTTTTACCTGGCATTTTAGAACTGTTCTTCTCAGTACTATTAGCTGAGCTTATCCCCCCACCCCCTTCGGCTCCTTCCTTCACCTTATGTTCATTTGTAACATTGTTTCCATGTAGAGGGAGCTGAGTTCAGGCTCTCTACTCACTGCAATGTTACAAATTACAGCAGAACAAGGAGAGCAGATCTAACACATTCAGTTCATTTGTAACATTGTATCCAAGTTCAGCCTCCGTACTAGATACAATGTTTCAAATTACAGCAGAAAAAGGAGAGCAGATCTAACACATTCAGTTCATTTGTAACATTGTATCCAAGTTCAGGCTCCGTACTAGATACAATGTTACAAATTACAGCAGAACAAGGAGAGCCGATCTAACCATCTCAGGTCTTTGTAACATTGTATCCAAGTTCAGGCTCTGTGCTAGATACAATGTTACAAATTACAGCAGAACAAGGAGAGCAGATCTAACACATTCGGTTCATTTGTAACATTGTATCTAAGTTCAGGCTCCGTACTAGATACAATGTTACAAATTACAGCAGAACGAGTAGAGCAGATCTAACGCTTTCAGTTCATTTGTAACATTGTATCCAAGTTAAGGCTCTGTACTAGATACAATGTTACAAATTACAGCAGGACAAGGAGAGCAGATCTAACACATTCTGTTCATTTGTAACATTGTTTCCAAGTTCAGGCTCCGTACTAGATACAATGTTACAAATTACAGCAGAACAGGGAGAGCAGATCTAACACATTCTGTTCATTTGTAACATTTTATCCAAGTTCAGGCTCTGTACTAGATACAATGTTACAAATTACAGCAAAACAAGGAGAGCAGTTCTAACGCATTCAGTTCATTTGTAACATTGTTTCCAAGTTCAGGCTCTGTGCTAGATACAATGTTACAAATCACAGCAGAACAAGGAGATTAGATCTAACACATTCGGTTCATTTGTAACATTGTATCCAAGTTCAGGCTCTGTGCTAGATACAATGTTACAAATCACAGCAGAACAAGGAGATTAGATCTAACACATTCGGTTCATTTGTAACATTGGAGAACTACTGGTATTATACATAGTACTGTAGTTTTGGTTGGTACAGGGATACTATATAATATTGAGAATACTGGTATTAATATATATACTGTAGTTCTGGTTGGTGCAGGATACTATATAATATTGAGAATACTGGTATTAATACATATACTGTAGTTCTGGTTGGTACATGACACTATATATATTGAAATTACTGGTATTAATACATATATGTAGTCGGTTGTATAGGGATACTACATAATATTGAGAATTACTGGTATTAATACATATACTGTAGTTCTGGTTGGTAGGGATACTATATAATATTGAGAATTACTGGTATTATAACATTACTGTATTCTGGTTGGTACGGGGATACATATAATATTGATAATTACTGGTATTAATACATATACTGTATTCTGGTTGGTACGGGATACTATATAAATTTATAATTACTGGTATTAATACATATAGTGTAGTCTGGTTGGTATAAGGGATACTATATATTGAGAAATTACTGGTATATCATACAATACGTAGTTCTGGTTGGTACGGTACTATATATATTGGAATTACTGGTTTTAATACATATACTGTAGTTCTGGTTGGTACGGAGATACTATATAATATGAAAACTACTGGTATTAATAAATATACTATAGTTCTGGTTGGTACAGGGATACTATAATATTGAGAACTACTGGTATTATACATATACTGTAGTTCTGGTTGTTCGGGATACTATAATAATATTGAGAACTACTGGTATTATTATGTTACTTGTAGTTCTGGTTGGTACAGGGATACTATATAATATTGAGAATTACTGGTATTAATATATATACTGTAGTTCTGTTTGGTGGAGGGATACTATATATATTAGAATGACTGGTATTAATACATATACTGTAGTTCTGGTTGGTACAGGGACACTATATCATATTGAGAATTACTGGTATTAATACATATACGGTAGTTCTGGTTGATCCAGGGATACTTTCCGATTGCCGTTTGGAGTCAGAACCTCTGGTTATTTTGAGAACCCATAAGAAGGTATTTAGTGTAATTCCTTTTTCACTTGTGTAAAAATAATCTTTATCAATATTTCTTTAATTCACTGAACTTGAAATGTGATTTTGTATCTCCTGGTCAAACACCTTACAACAGATTTGACCAACATTACTACCATTGGACCATTACCATTAAGAATCAGAAATCAAATATTATTTTACTTTTTTATGAAGACCTGTAATATTGCAAAACTCTCTCTTTGCTCATGTTTAAACAGATACTTTCCAGACATCTGTAAACTTCTTTAAAATAACATTTACTAAGGGACCAAGTAAGTTAGGGAGAGTTTTCACCACAGCTCAATTACTTATCATGCAAATAAGGGAAGGAGAGACTTCTGCGTAATTTTCCAGCTAGTGGATAAAAATGGAAGGCATAAATACCTTAAAACAGTTAATTAGTGCTGATGTACCCATTGGGCACTTGTGCACAATTGAGGGTGGAGTCCTAAGGTATGCAGATTCAGTATATACTTCAAAGAATTTAGAAATTGAACTTTGAAGTTACTGCAATGGTGGGTGTAATTCAGACATAATAACTCGACCATTTTATAGCAAATTAAGAAGCCTTTCACTGGAATGCTAATTGTTTTTTGGGTGAAGATTTCCTTTAAAACCCACCTCTTCGGGCACCATATAACCTGTCCTAACATTACTTCTCTCACGGACCCAACCTGATCCTCAATCACCTCTCATCCACAGCCAATCTATTTACAGTCTACTGGTTCCCGTCACCTTATGTCTCACACCTCATTTCCTCTAGACTGTAAGCTCTTTGGGCAAGGCCATCTTTCCTATTGTATCATGGTATTGCTATAAGAAACTCATCATTCTGTGTACTTATATTATGTACCTGTGTATGAAATATGTATGATTTTGTTTAATATGTATTAAACTCAAAATTAATTAAACAACACAATTCTACATTCGATTTCATCATATAATTACTTAATAACTTCCTTAAACTAACGCACCAAAAATAGTGAATGCATGCGTTACCAAAACGCGAACGGACGCGCAATCGCATGTGCATCGGAAATCGCGGGAATTTTTGCGTTCCCGCGATTTCCATTTTAGCGATAATCGCGAGCGTGAAACGCAAACGCGTGAAGTTTGTCCATGTGAAAAGTAAGCTAATGGACTGTCTTTCCAGTGGAATTTTGTTTGATGGCGGGTTCATTGGTCGTTTAATAAAAAAGCTGGATGAGTTTCTACAAACACGGACGTTACACAGTTAACTGGATTGATAACCTACAGTAGAGTTGGGAAAGGTTTTGTCACTGTTGAGAACGGTAAAGCTATGGAACTGTCTTCCTGGATGTTGTTAATGGGCATGTTTCACCTTGGTCAGTTTTTAACTAAAAACTGGATTGTGTTTCTACACCAGGACTGTTACATCTACTGGTATTGAATACATAATAGAGTATGGAAATGGGGTGTCACTGTGAGAACCTTAACGCTATGGAACTGTCCCTTCGGAACGTTATGTTATGGCAGTTTTCTTGGTCAGCAATTTAAACAAAAAGAAGCTGGATGAGTTTCTGCAAACAAGGACTGTTACAGTTACCTGGATTGATACATCAAGTGGTTGGGAAGGGTTTGTTTCACTGTGAGACGTAAAGCTATGAACTGTCTTCCATTGTATGTTGTTATGATGGGCAGTGTTCATTGGTTCAGTTTTCCTAAAATCTGGATGAGTTTCTACAAACAAGGAATGTTCCATTCCCTGGTATGATACATCAGTAGAGTTGGGGAAAGGTTTTTTCACTGTGAGAACGTAAGCTATGGAACTGTCTTCCAGTTGACGTTGTAATGGACGGTTTCATTGTGTCGTTTAATAAAAGCCTGTTTAGTTTCTAACAAACAAGGTGTTACAAGTTACTGGATTGATACATAAAGTGAGCTGTTGGGAATGGTTTTTGGTCACTGTGAAACGTAACAATGGAACTGTCTTCCAGGGACGTTTTATGGCAGGATTCATTGGTAAGTTTAATAAAAAGCGGATTAGTTTCTACAAAACAATGAATTGTTTCAAGTTACTGGTATTGATACATAAAGTAGAGTTGGGAAGGGTTTGTCATCTGTGATACGGTAAAGGCTATGAACTGTCTTCCATTGGACGTTGTTTATGTGGCAGGTTCATTGTCAGTTTTACTAAAAGCTGGTGAGTTTCTACACCAGGAATGTTACAAGTTCACTGGAGTGAACAAAGTAGAGTTGGAAAGGGTTTGTCACTGTGAGAACGTACAGCCTCTTTACTGTCCTTCGTGGACGTGTTATCGCAGTGTTCATTGGTCAGTTTAATAAATCTGGATGAGTTTTCTGCAACAAAGAATGTTACAAGTTTCACTGGTATTTATACATAAGTAGAGTTGGTAAAGGGTTTTGTTACTTTGAGAACGGTACATCTATGGAACTGTTTCCAAGTGGACGTTGTTATGGCAGGTCTTTGGTCCATTTAATAAAACGCTGGATGAGTTTCTACAAACAAGGAATGTTACAATTAACGGGTCTTATCATAAAAGTATAGTTGGAAATGGTTTGTCCTGTGAGAAACGGTAAAGCTAATGGAACGTTCTAACCAGTGGACGTTGTTAGGCGGTTGTCATTGGTCAGTTTAATAAAAAGCTGTATGAGTTGCTGCAACCATGAATGTTTGCAATTTTAAGTTACTGTATTGATACATAAAAGTAGAGTTGATCCAGGAAATTTCTTTGCCACTTGAGTCCAGGAAGGAATTTTCCCCCCTTCATAATTTTGTGGGTTTTTTTTTTTGCCTTCCTCTGGACACAGTTAGGTCTGAGGCCACATTCACGCCAGGAATCGCACACAAATCGCGAGCGTTATCGCACGCGATTGTGTGCGCGTTTTCTTGTGCGTTTCCGCCTTTGCGTTCGGTTTGAGCGCATGGCGTTTTTCGTGTGCCATTCACCACGTATGGAAACGTGCGTTACGCACAAAATGGTGACCGCTGCGTTCAACACCAAAACCGTGAACGGACGCGCAAATCCGCATGTGCATCGGAAATCTGCGGAATTTTTGCGTTCCCGCGATTTCCATTTTAAGCAACATTCGCGTTCGCAATCGCGCGAGCGCGAACCGCGTTCGCCAAACGCGTAGTGTGGCCTAGCCCTTAGCAGGAAATGGGATACTTGCTAGAGTGGGGTTGAAACTGGAGGGACACGTGTGTCTTTCTTCAACCTCAAATACTATACTATACTATACTCTACTAAAAACTAACTACTATACTATCCCTAGATTGGATGACTCTTAACAGTAATACCATGACCTGGCGGATGAATATTACAGAACTATACATGACCTGTGAACCTGAATATTACAGACTATACCAGACTGGGGATGAATGAATATGTACAGACTATACCATGACCTGGATGAATGAATATTAGCAGATAACCAGACCTGGAATGGATAATATTACAGATAAATACCGATGAACTGGTAAATGAATAATTGACAGATATACCATGGACCTGGATGAATGAATATTACAGATATACAATACCTGGGTGGAGAATATTCAGATATACCATGGCCTGGATGGATATATTACAGATATCACCATGACCTGGATGAATGAAATTTCAGATATACCATGACCGGTGGATGAATGAATATACAGATATACCATGACTGGATGAATGAATATTACAAGATATACCATGACCTGATGAATGACTATTCAGATACTCCATGACCTGTGAATGAATATTGGCAGATATACCATGTACCTGGATGATGATATTTGAGATATACCATGGTACCTGGATGATGAATATTACAGATTACCATGACCTGGATGGATGAAAATATTGTCAGATATACCAAGACCGATGGATGATATTACAGATATACCAAGACCTGGATGGATGAATATTGCAGATATACCATGACCTGATGTGATATATTACAGATATACGCATGACCTGATGAATGAATATTACAGATATCAAACCTGGATGAATGAATATTACAGATATACCATGACCTGGATGAATGAATATCGACTGATATACCATAGACCGATGGAATAATATTACAGATACTACCTGACCTGGATGAATGAGATCCAGATTATTCCTCCTGGATGAATAATTTCGAATACAGAGCCGGATGGATGATATTACAGCTATACCAAGACCGGTGGCCAGTGAACACAACAGATAGTATATCTCCACCCTGGACCCCAATGATGATATACAGCTTACCTGCGGAGATGGAATTTACAGATATACTGACGGGATGAAGATATTACAGATCTACCGTGACCTGGATGATGAAT
>CM033473.1:299255844-299515677 GCA_019447015.1 Hymenochirus boettgeri | reverse complement strand
GAGAATTAACGGGTATTAATACATATACGGTAGTTGTGGTTGGTAACTGGAGATACTATATAGATTTGAAACTTACTGGTATTAATATATATCTATAGTTCTGCGTTGTGATCAGGAATACTATATAATATTGAGACATAACTGGTATTGAATTACTATACTGTAGTTTCGGTGGTACGGGATACTATATAATATTGCATATTACTGGTATTATAATACATGATACTGTAGGTCTGGTTGGTATCGGGATACTATTAATATTGAGAATACTGGTGAGTTAATAACTATACTCGTATTTGTTAGTTGTCCAGGGAACTATATAATATTGGACAATACTGGTATAAATACATATACTGATGTTCTGGTTGGTAGGCCAGTCTCTATATAATGTAAATTACTGTATTATACATATACTGTAGCTGCTGAGTTGGTAGGATCCTACCTACTTGGAATATTACTGGTATTAATACATCTACAGCTAGAGTATTCTGGGTTGGTAAAGGGGATCTTATAATATGAGTAATTACTGGTATTAATACATATACTGTAATTCTTGGTTTGGTACTGGGATACTATATAATAGTGAAACTACTGGATTATATAACTGAAGTTCTTTTTACGGATCTATTTTTGGAATTTATGTATTAAAATGTATTGCGGTTGGTATAGGGATCTACATATATTGAGAATTACTGGTTTATATACATATACAGTACATTATTTCTTGTTGGTACAGGTGACTATAATCATTTGAGAATTTACTGGTTTAATCCTATACGTAGTTCTGGTTGGACAGGTAGATACTATATAATATTGAATGTATTCATAACTAGTGTGTTTAGAGATACATATAATGAACTAACTGTATTATAATTCTATTTTCTGGTTGGTACAGGATACTTTAATATTGAAAAACGTACTGGTATTAATTACATATACGTAGTTCGGTTGTTACGGGGATACTATAATAATATTGAGAACTACTGGTATTATTACATGTACTGATTCTGGTTTGTAAGGGATATAGTATAAGATTGAGATTACTGGTATATTATATCTATACTGTAGTTCGGTTTGGTGTAGGGGATACTATATAATATTGAGAACTTACTGGTTTAATTAATACTGTAGTTCTGGTTGGTGAAGGGACTATCAATATTTGAGAATTACTGGTATTAATAATATCTGTAGTTCTGGTTGTAACGGGTTTGAGCTTAACGTAGTTTGGTAGGTACGAGTATTAATACGTATTAATACTGTTTTCTTTACAGGATACTTTGATTGCCGTTTGGAGTTCAAAACCTCTGGGTCTATTGAGATACCCATAGAAGGATTTAGTGTAATTGCCTTTTTTCACTTGTGTCAAATTCAGTCTTTATCGACTATTTCTTTAATTCACTGAACTTGAAATGTGTATTTGTATCTCCTGGTCAAACACCTTACAAACAGAAGATTTGACCAACATTACCTTGACCATTGACCATATTCTCTAACTCTCCACAGTAGAGATCAGAAATCAAATTATTATTTTAACTTTTTTTATGAAGACCTGTAATATTGCAAACTCTCCTTTGCTCATGTTAACAGAAACTTCCAGACCTACTGTAAACTTCTTTTAAAATAACATTACTAAGGACCAATAAGTTGGGAGAGTTTTCACCACAGCTCACTTACTTATCAGCCAATAAGGGAAGAGAGAGACTTCTGTCGTAATTTCCGCTGGATGGATAAAATGGAAGGCATAATACTTAAAAACAGTTAATTTAGTGCTGATGTACCCATTGGGGCACTTGTGCACAAATGATGGTGTAGTCCTATGTATGCATATTCAGTCATATCTTCAAAATTTAGAAACTTGAAGCAGGTTACTAAGGGTTGATGGTGTAAATTCGACATAATAACTCGACTTTATACAAATTAAGAAGCCTTTCACTTGGAATGCTAATGTTTTTTTGTGGTGAAGATTTCCTTTAAAACCACCTCTTCAGGCACCATATCCTTTCCTAGACATTACGTCTCTCACTGACCCAACCCTGATCCTCATCACCTCTCTCCCCATCTTTTACCAGTCTAGTTACAGTCACTGTTCACCGTCACCTTATTTCCTCACACCTCCATTTCCTCTAGACGTACAGCTCTTTGGGCAGAGCCATCTTTCCCTATTTAATCATGGTATTGCTATACGAAACTCATCATTTCTGTGTATTATATATGTTACCGGTGTATGAATATTATATGATTTGTTTAATATGTATTACCCTGTATATTATCATGTTATGACTATGTAAATGGTTCAACCCTCACTTGTTCTCCTGTGTTCTCGCTTCTGTAATTTGTAACATTGTAATCTAGTACGAGAGCCTGACTTGGTATACAATGTTTACAAATGAACTGAATGTGTTTAGATCTGCTCATCTCCTTGTTCCTGCTGTATTTGTTAACTGTGTATCTAGAGTAACGGAGCTGAACTGATAACAATGTTTACAATGAACTGATGTGTTTAGAGACGACTATCTCCTTGTCTGCTGTGAATTTTGTAACTTTGTATCATAGTACGGAGCCTGAACTTGGATACAATGTTACAAATTAGACTGAATGTGTTTAGATCTGCAGATCTCCTTGCTTCTGAGGTCTCTATATCAGCATGTATACTATTAGATATGGACTTGAATGTTATTCTTAAGACGTTTCCTGCACCTTGGCATTTTCATAATGCTGAATTGATACGCTCGTCTTGGTCTAGCTGTAAACTTGTCGAACATGTATCTAGTCCAGAACCTTTGATCTAATTAAACATAACAGATATAATGATTGTCTAGATCTCCTCGTGTTCTGCTGTAATTTGTAACATTGTATCTAGTACAAGCCTGACTTGGATACGATGTTACAAATGAACTGACATGTGTTAGATCTGCCATCTCCTTGTTCTCTGTAATTTGTAACAGGTATCTTGTACGGGCCTGAATTGGATACAATGTTACAAATGAAACTGAAATGATGTTAATCTGCTTCCTTTTCTGCTGTAATTTGTACATCATTGTAGTCTAGTACAGAGCCTGACCTGGTACTGTTACAATGAACTGAATGTGTTGACGGCTCTCCTCCTGTTTCTGCTGTAATTTTGTACACTTGTATCTGTCGGACCTGACTTGGATACAATGTTACAAATGAACTGAAGTGCGTTAGATCTGGCTTCTCCTTGTTCTGCTGTAATTTGTAACATTGTAACTAGTACGGAGCCTGAATTGGATACATGTTACAATGAACTGAATGCGTTAAGTCTGCTCTCCTTGTTCTGCTGTAATTTTGTAACATTGTACTAGTACAGAACCTGAACTTGGATACAATTTTACAATGACCTAATGTGTTTGATCTAATCTCCTTGTTCTGCGTAATTTGTAACAGTTGTATCTAGTACGGAGCCTGAACTTGGATAGCAATGTTACAAATGAACCAAAATGTGTTAATCTGCCTCTCTTCTCGTTCTGCTGTAATTGTAACATTGTATCTAGTACTGAGCCCTGAACTTGGAATACAATGTTACAAAATACCCAAATGTGTAGATCTGTCTCTCCTTGTTCTGCTGGGATTTTAACATGTAGTCTAGTACGGAGCCTGAACTTGATGCAATGTTACAATGAACCGAATGTGTTAGATCTAATCTCCTGTTCTGCTGTGATTTTTAACATTGTATCTAGCAAGAGCCTGAACTTGGATACAATGTTACAAATGAACCGAATGTGTTAGATCTATCTCCTTGTTCTGCTGTGATTTGTAACATTGTAATCGAGCACAAGCCTGAACTTGGAAACAATGTTACAATGAACTGAATCGTTAAAAAAAGAACTGGCTCTCTTGTTTTGCTGTAATTTGTACATTGTTCTAGTACACAGAGCCTGACACTTGATAAAATGTTACCAATGACCCGAATTGTTAGATCTGCTCTCCCTGTTCTGCTGTAATTTGTAACATTGTATCTATAGGAGCCTGAGCTTGAACACTGTTACAAATGAACAGATGTGTTAGATCTGTCTCCTTGTCCTGCTGTAATTGTACTTTGTATCTAGTACAGAGCCTTAACTTGGATCAATGTTACCATAACTGAAAGCGTTAGATCAGGGAATCTGCCTACTCGTTCTGCTGTAATTTGTACATTGTAATCTAGTACGGACCGAACTTAGATACATGTTACAAATGAAACCGATGGGTTTAGATCGCTCTCCTTGTTCGCTGTAATTTGTAACATTGTATCTAGCACAGAGCCTGAACTTGATACATGTTCCAAAGAACTGAATGTGTAGAACTGCTCTCCTTGTTCTCGTAATTTGTAACTTTTATCTAGTACAGAACCTGAACTGGAAACAATGTTACAAATGAAAACTTATGTGTAGATCTGCTCTCCTTGTTCTGCTGTAATTTGTAAACATGTATCTAGTACAGAGCCTGAAACAGAGCTGCACTGGGATACAATGTTACAAATGACCATGTGTTAGATCTGCTCTCCTTGTTCTGCTGTATATTGTAACTATTGTAATCTAGTACAAACCTGAACTTGGAAACATATGTTAAAAATGAACCGAATGTGTTAGTCTGCTCACTCCTTGTTTCTCTGTAATTTGAACATTGTAATCTAGTACAGACCTGAACTGGAAACATGTACAATGAACCGAATGTGGTTAGAGCTGCTCCTCCTTTTGCTGCTGTATTGTAACATTCTATTCTGAGTACGGAGCTTGAACTTGGATACCATGTTTAAATGAACTGAATGTGTTTTAGATCTCTCCTCCTTTTCCTGCCTGTAATTTGTAACATTGTTATCTAGTGACAGAGCCTGAAATTGGATACAATGTTACAATGACTATGTGTTAGATCTGATCTCCTTTTTCTGCTGAATTTGTACATGTAATCTAGTCCAGAGCCGAACTGGGATACAATGTTACATGAACTGAATGTGTTAGATCTGTCTCTCCTTGTCCTGCTGTAATTTTGTAACATTGTTATCTAGTACAGAGCCTGAAATTGGATCAATGTTACAAATGAACTGAATGTGTTAGATCTGATCATCCTTTTTCTCTGTAATTTGTAACATGTCTCTAGTTAAGAGCCTGACCTTGGATTACAAAGGTTTTACAAAAGAACTGAATGTGTTAGATTGCTCTCCTTTCTGCGTAATTTTGTAACATGTATCTATTACAGAGCCTGAAATTGGATACAATGTTACAAATGAACTGAATGTGTTAGAAATTGATCTCCATTGTTCTGCTGTCTTCGGTAACATTGCGTTAATCTAGTACACCACCTGAACTTGAAACAATGTTACAATGAACTGAATGTGTAGATCTGCTCTCCTTGTTGCTGCTGTAATTTGTAAACATTGTATCTATTACAAAAACACTAACCTGAACTTGGAAACATTTTCAATGAACCTGAATGTGTTAGATCTGCTCTCCCTTGTGTACCACAACAGTGAAGGGTGGGGGGGGTGGGGGGGGGGGACTTTTGGCCCTTGGCAAGTGTCCTGCTGTAATTGTAAACATTGTCTCTAGTACAGAGCCTGAAATTGGGCTAAAATGTTCCAAATGACTGAATTTGTTAGATCTGATCTCCTGTTTCTGCCTGAATTTGTACATTGTATCTAGTACGAGCCTGAACTTGATACAATGGTTTAGCAAATGAACTGACTGTGTTAGATCTTATCCTCCGTGTTCTGCGTAATTCGTAACTTGTGTCTAGTACAGAATCCTGAACTTGGAAACAATGTTACAAATGGAACTGAAGGTGTTAGATCTGCTTCTCCTTGTTCTGCTGTAATTGTAACATTGTATCTAGTACGGAGCCTGCACTGGATACAATGTTACAATTTAACTGAATGTGTTAGAACTGCTCTCCTTTGTTCTGCTTAATTTGAAACATTGTAATCTAGTACGGAGCCTGGAACTGTGGATACAATTATCAAATGAACTGATGTGTTAGATCTGCTCTCCTAGTTTCTACTGTATTTGTAACATTGTAATCTAGTTCAGAGCCTGAACTTGGATAACGTGTTACAAATGAACTGAATGTGTTAGATCTGCTCTCCTTGTGTCTGCTGTAATTTGAAACATTGTATCTAGTACGGAGCCGACTTGGATAGATGTTACAATGCCGAATGTTAGATCTGGCTCTCCTGTCTGCTTAATTTGAAACATTGTATCTAGTACAGGATCCTGAACTTGGATACAATGTTACCAATGAACTGAATGGTTGAATGCTATCCTTGTTCTGCTGTAATTTGTAACATTGTATCTAGTACAGAGCCTGAAAACTTGGATACAATGTTACAATGAACTGAATTGTTAGATCTGCTCTCTTCTCTCCTTGTTCGTCTGTAGTTGTAACATTGTATCTAAGTAAAGATTCCTGAACTTGGATACAATGTTACAAATAACTGAATGTGTTAGATCTGCTCTCCGTTGTTCTGCGTCATTTGTAACATTGCAGTGAGTATAGAGCCTGAACTCGCTCCCTCTACATGTAAACAGTGGTACAAATGACATAAGGTGAAGGAATGAGCCGAAGGGGGTGGGGGAGGATGAGCCCCTCAGCTAATAGTAAACTGAGAAGACAGTTCTAAAATGCTCAGGTAAAAGCTACTGCAGACTTATAACAGTGGCTCCTGTTCTCACATAAAAAACCCTTTCCGAGCATGAATACTAAACTTATTTTCTACAAGGCTAAGAGATGTCCACGTGTCCTCATGACCGTTTCTATTGGTGAACAATGTCCCCGATAGTTTATGTATGGCCCGTTCATGTATTTTATACACAGTAATCATATCCCTTTATCTCTAGTGTATTTGAAAAATTACAAGAGGCCATATGTTCCGGGAGTGCTGCCATTTGTTATTAAATAAGTTACCTTAGTTAACTACAAGCAACAGCAACTAAGTTACATACCTATGTTTACTTTTAATATTAAAGTTGTTTAATGGTAAAATTAAATAGGTCGACGAATGGTATTTATTATTTCCTTGTCAGCAATTTACGATTAGGAATGTGTATTTCCATCTATAAGTATATTTCTAGATATATATTTCTTATTGCTACAGGATAAATTTACAAGATTTTCCGCAATTTCTTAGTCTTCAGATTTCGCAGTTGATTAGATAAATTAACAATGAGAGGATATTCCCCAATGTTACCCTGGGGATCGACATATTTGACTCTTGCGTATCTGAATTTATAGCTTTTATATTGATCAATGGATATAATTCTGGAAACATGCCCAGAATTCCAAATTTTAACTGCCGAAAGAATAGTCCATTGGTGGGAGTTTGGTAGTAGATTTTATCTGTTGTACAACGTATGCCATAGCCAACTTATGAAGATATATCATATCCACAGTGGTATAAAAGTTGAATTAGATGTTTTTTTCCAGTACCATATAAGGTAATCTATTATACTTTCTCGTGTTCAAATAAAATGAAATCAAGGCAGGTCTTACCCCCAAACAATAATTTTAACCACTATTGCCCCACTCACTAGTGAATAAAAATCCTTACCTACATCCCAGCTCCAACTGGGTGTGATTGCATGTGCCGATTCCAATTCGATTTCGATGTGTTGCACTTTTTTCTTTAGAATAGAGAAAATCATGCAATTGCGCATCTAAAACTATAAATCACATCATTAGTATTCGCAAGCAGATGTGCGATCGAATACAACCCGAAAATCGTATCGATTCGGTGCGTTAATAATAAAAGGACATATTCAGAAAAATAAATAATTAAACGTCCCTCCCTCTACCCCTATTCCCCCCACCCCTCCACCTACCCCCAATATTATATAGTATCCCTGTACCAACCAGAACTACAATATATGTATTAATACCAGTAATTCTCAATATTATATAGTATCCCTGTACCAACCAGAACTACTGTACAGTATATGTATTAATACCAGTAATTTTCAATATTATATAGTGTCCCCGTATTAACCAGAACTACAGTATATGTATTAATACCAGAAATTCTCAATATTATATAGTATCCCCATACCAACCAGGACTACAGTATATGTATTAATATCAGTAATTCTCAATATTATATAGTATCCCTGTACCAACCAGGACTACAGTATATGTATTAATACCAGTAATTCTCAATATTATATAGTATCCCTGTACCAACCATAACTACAGTATATGTATTAATACAAGTAATTCTCAATATTATATAGTATCCCTGTACCAACCATAACTACAGTATATGTATTAATACCAGTAATTCTCAATATTATATAGTATTCCCATACCAACCAGAACTACAGTATATGTATTAATACCAGTAATTCTCAATATTATATAGTATCCCTGTACCAACGAGATCTACAGTATATGTATTAATACCAGTAATTCTCAATATTATATTGTATCCCTGTACCAACCATAACTACAGTATATGTATTAATACCAGTAATTCTCAATATTATATAGTATCCCTGTACCAACGAGATCTACAGTATATGTATCAATACCAGTAATTCTCAATATTATATAGTATATATAGTATCCCTGTACCAACCAGATCTACAGTATATGTATTAATACCAGTAATTCTCAATATTATATTGTATGCCTGTACCAACCATAACTACAGTATATGTATTAATACCAGTAATTCTCAATATTTTTTTAGTAGAAGCTTATCTAGCCCACTAAATCTATTCAGTGAACTTGCCACATCTGCTGGAAGACAGTTCCAGTTTCACTGTTCTCACTGTAAAGAAACCTTTCCTAACCTGAAGATGAAACTTCTTTTCTTCCAACCTTAAAGGATGTCCACGTGACCTATTAGTGAACAATGCACCAGAGAGTTTATTGTATGGCCCATTAATATATTTGTTTGACCCTTTAAGTGCCAGCAGAGTATCCCATTTTCTGACCTTTTGTGCTAGAAGAATTTTCAGGATTTTGCACTTAATTGGTTTCTCATTTTACAGTAGAAACCCACCAGTAAATCAGGAATATTATATATTGTTTTTTTCAGCACAGTGTAAACTTTAACAAGGTAACATACATTTTTAACTTTTCTGGAGATTTCACTGGAAATTTTTATGGATTTTTCCCCATTTCCATTTATAGTTCTCTTAAGGTTACACACAAAAATCTTACTGTTTCTAAAAGCTCAGATACTCCCGAGTTCAACGATACCAGTTATATGTAGGTACCCCACTTTTCCTGTACAAGAGACCCCCCCAAACTAAAACAGCACTTTCAAAAATATTACTCCAAATTGAAATGTATAACCACTTCTGACGGTTAACAGAATATCTACAAAATTAACTAAAACATCCCCACAAGTGAGATATTTTTAGAAACTACACATCCGCAGGATATTATGAGTGAGATAAGTTTCAATCAAAAAAGTTTTCTTCTCACATTTTCCTTTTTTTTACCTTAACTGTGAAATCAGAGACAAAATCAATTGTGAATTTTAAATAAAAACTGTAGAGGAAAGTTCAAAAGGATCTGAAATATGAAAGCCTAACCCCTCCCGAATAGTGATGGCCCAGTTCACAGATTTGGGTTCGGATCCGTGGCGGATTTACCTCGTTCGAGAACGGCGGATATCTCAGATTTTTTCGGTTTTCTGCCTTACGAATTTTTCCAAACTGCGTTTTTGAAAATTTTTGAAATTACGAGAAAATACGAGAAATCCTCGTAAATTCAAAATTTCGCGGATTTTTCACATTTTTGGATGGAGCAAGCCACATTTTCGGGTCCGTATTTTGGAAAAATCCTTGTATTTTCAAAGGATCCTCCTATTTTCGAAGAATCCTCGTATTTTCAAAGAATCCTTGTATTTTCAAAGAACGGATTTTGCTGAACTTTCATTTTAATAGGTTTTAATGGGTCCGCTAGCGGATTTTCGAATTTTTTGAAAATTCACGGATCCTAGAGCAGACCGGATTTTGCGAAGTTCGGACATCTCTACTCCCGAATAAAATGGTATGCCACATTCATGGGTGTGCCCAGAGACATGGCTACCAACTAACCCAAAGCAACTAAATACCTTCAGCTACGTAATGTTGTAATTCTTTCATTCATACCATCAATGGTGTGGGCCCAATTAAAAGTAGAATTTCACACTTTTAGCATATTTCCAGAAAAAATAAACATAAAACAACATTCAAAAGGTAGAAATCATGTCAAAACTGCATGTAGTGTAAAACAAGTTACCAAATATCAATCTCCCAAATGCCCTGAATCAAACACGGGTGTGGAAATGACTAGCCACAAAGTGAGATGGTTCAAAAAGAGTAAAAATATTTAGACAACTCTGAATTTAACAGTCTGGAGTTTTTACGACAAAACACCGCCATAACTCAGAAATACCCCCACAAACTATATATATTCTTGGAACCTACACACTTTAGCTACGTAACGCAATAGTTTGTTCATTCATACTATCAATGGTGTGGGCACAGTTCTTCATAGAAGTTCACACTTTTTGCTGATTTTCTGAAAAATTAAGGTAGAAATCATGCCAAAACCTCAAGTAAAGTAAAAAAAAAAGCTACCAAATATCAATCTCCCGAATCCTGAATCAAACAGTATATCATACAGTATGTGTGGTTACACACACGGACTTGGAAGATAAAAGCCACAAAGTGAGACAATGCACGATGGCAAAACGATGAAAAAATATTCAGCCAACTCTGAATTTGAACAGTCTGCAGTTTTCACCACCAAACACAGTGTCAAGCGCAGGATTTTCAAAGGGGGGATTCCTAAATGTGTTACCATTGAACAAGCCCAGAAGGAGGTTCACAACCTAATACATTCATATGTTCTGTTATATATGGATCATATAATAATATTATATATATTCTCTAATTGTCATGAATATCATCACAGTTGGCCAATACAGATATTCCCTTTTCTTTTGTTATAAAGTATATACTTACTAAGGTTGGGTACGCACAAACCAACATCTATTTCTGTGCATTGGTCGGTCTTTCTGTGTATTGGTCGGTCGGGCCGAAAAAATCTGAGGTGATTTGGGCAGTGTCAGTGATAGCTGTGGTCCATAGGAGACATTTGCCCTGGCCGACCACTTTATAGCGGTGAAAGGTCAGGACAGAAAAACCTTCTGTTTTACTGATAAATCCACATTTGCACTAAATTACCATTAGTGTACCATTAGTCAGAGCTGTGACACTGACAGTAGATCTGACAGAATATATATATATATATTTGATTGGAGTCAGTGCACACAAAAGGACTTCTTGAAATCCAAAATACAACTTTTATTCACACATAATTTGTGTAGTTAGCGACGTTTCGGTCTTGTTTTCTGACCTTTTTTAGCTTGAAAAAGGTCAGAAAACAAGACCGAAACGTCGCTAACTACACAAATTAGTGTGAATAAAAGTTGTATTTTGGATTTCAAGAAGTCCTTTTGTGTGCACTGACTCCAATCAAATATATATGTGAAATTCTCTCGGTAGCACCAAGGCCATAATACTTGTCAAGTGAGTGCCTAACCATACCATATATATATATATATATATATATATATATATATATACAGTCCACATGACTGGCTCCTGCCAGGTATAAAAATAGCCTGGGTGGTGCTACAGGATGCAATAAACAAAAGTATAAAGTTATAGAGCACTCCCAAAGGACTTAATAGAATTTTAATTAGTGGTCAACAGGCCATTATGGCACTCTCAATAAGGGTCTAACTCTCAAAAATATAGTCAACCCAATGCCTTTCACAAAGTGATACAGTGCAAATAAAGTGACAAAGTGCTATATAAATAGTGACTCAATGAAAACATATCACAGTCTGATGTAGGACTCCATCTTAATAAATGCTATTTATAGCCATAAATTTATATGAACATAGCCATAAACCAGATACATATAATCACAATTCCTAGTAGCGAATAGCATACAAGCAGTGATACCCTAAAGACAATTAATATTTAAAGACATTAAATATTAGAAGTGCCACAGACACACTCGAACAGAGCTCCCATGGGCTGTAATGGGAAAATCTAGTGTGTAAAACATAGCACATATAATGAATATACATAAATAAATATAAGGCCTATAAGACAGTTCTAATGCAAGTGCACCAAGATGGAAACAAAAAAGTATACTTAGAATATCTGTTGCAAAATTAAGATGGGCCTACATCGCTGGACAAGCTGAACTCGTTTTGCCCTAACCCACGTTTCTTTGTCATTTGAACAGCCTACTCTTTTTCAAAGGAAACAGTCCTGAAATGTGGATATAACCCCCACAAACTATATATTTTGTAATCTACACACTTTCAGTTACATAACAAAGCCATGTTTTTAAACATACACAAAGAATTCCAGACACAGTAATCAATAGAACTCTGTGCATTTAGGTTTTGTAAAAAAAATAAGATAATTCAAAGGTGAAAATACTACCTAAACCCACTTGCCAAGTAAAATAACCCAATAAATGTCAATCTCCCACATGTCTTGAATTAAATGATATGCCATATGCATGGGTCCACACAGAGACACGCTCACCAACTAACTCAAATGAGACACATGCACAAGTGCAATTACAAAAAAAAAATCAAGTGCTCTAAATCAAGTGCTCTATAATTTGAACAGCCTACACTTTTTTAAAGGAAACTGCCCTGAAGGTTAGAAATATCCCACACAAATAAAAAAACACACTAAATGTAGATTACCTAAATGTCCTGAATCAAATGGTATGCCACATGCATGGGTGCACACAGAGATATCGCCACCAACTAACTCAAATGGGATGCATGCACAAGTGCAATTAAAAGACAAAAAATCAAAGTCCTCTGTAATTTGAACTGCCTATTATTTTTCAAATAAAACAACCAGGAAACTTTGAAATACCCTCACAAACTATATATATAATCTTCACACCTTCAGCTAAGTACCAGTGTCATGCTTTCATACATACATGAAGAATTTCAGATGCAGTAATCCACAAAACTCCGTGCTTTTAGGGGATTTTGTGAAAAGATGAAATAAGATGATTCAAAGGTTGAAATCCTACCTAAACACACTTGACAAGTAAAAAAAAAAATGTCAACCTCCCACATGTCCTGAATCAAACGGTAAGCCATATGTGTGGGTGTACACAGATACGTTGCCACTAACTAGCTCAAATGGGACGCATGCACAAGTGCAATTACAAGAAAAAATTTTAAAAATTCTACAACCCACTCCCCACTCACACACACTCCTTTTAGTGAAAACCGGTTAGTACAGAGAGACGCACACATTTTTGCACACTTAACTATTCCTAAAAATTAAATTTGGTCTCTTTTTGGTACCTCTGCAAAATTTTCTAATATAGGCTTAGTTTCCCTTGAAATTGATGGAATTGATGGCGCTCCATTCACAAATAGTATAGTAAGCTGTCAATGATTTTTTTAAAGACAAAGATAGATAGCATGTAAGCTGTAGATGCTTTGCCAGATAGACCACCCAGCCAGGCATTTACAGCGTGCATGCTTGGCACTGAAGGGATTAAAGTGATCATATCCCCATGCAAACATTGCTTCTCCAATGTAAAAAGCCCTAACTTGTCTAATCTGCCTGCATAATCAAGCCCCTCCATTCCCCTTATTAATTTAGTTGCCCTTCTCTGAACTGCTTTCATTTCCAAAATGCCTCTTTTGTATATGCAGACATCCCACCCTGCCCCTTCAGGCTTCTGGGCAGGGTGGGAAAAGGGGGCATGACATCACGCAGCAGGCAGGACGTAATGTCACATGGGGCATGGTCAGTGTTCTAGGGTGGTGGGATTAGGGGTGTTCCAGGGCATTCTGGGGCATGGCCTTGCAAAGTGGACGTGACTGGGGAGGAGTCTCCTCTCAAGTCTGGGAGTCTGGGGTGGTGTGGGAGACCATCCTAAAATGAGGGAGACTCACAGACAATCTTGGAGGGGTGGGATACCTGTATATGGGATTCCAAAACTGTACCGCATATTCCAAATGAGGCCTTACCAGTGCCTTGTAAAGAGGGGGAATAATATTTTTCTCTCTTGAATCTATTCCCCTTTATACAAGATAATATCTTGCTAGCTCTAGCCATTGCTACCTGGCATTGTTTGCTATAGCTAATTCTGTTATCAACCAGAACCCCCAAATCTTTTTCCATTACAGATGCACTTAACACAGAGTTATTTATGGTGTAGGTGGCACAGGGATTATTAAACCCCAAATGCATCACCTTACATTTATCAACATTGAATCCCATCTGCCATTCTGCTGCCCATTTTGATAATCTATCTAGGTCTGTTCGCAGCATTTGCACATCATTTGAAGTTTCCAAAGCTCTGCATAGTTTAGTGTCATCAGCAAACACTGAGACCTTGCTCTCAATGCCCCCTTCTAAGTCATTTATAAACATATTAAACAGAAGAGGCCCCAGTACAGAACCCTGAGGAACTCCGCTTAGAACTTTAGCCCACATAGATGTAGCTCCATTAACCACCACTCTCTGTTTGCGATCCAATAACCAGTTCTCTATCCATGAACAAATGTTTTCTTCAAGGCCAACAGTCCCAGTTTATACATTAGTCACCTATGTGGCGCAAAAGTATAGTATACTACATCTACTGCTGTGCCTGTATATTTTTATTTACCTGTCTATCCATCCATCTCTTTCTGTTTGTCTATTTATCTATCTCTTTCTGTCTGTCTGACTACCTATCTGTCTGTTTATCTAATTATCTATCTACCTAACTGTCTATCTTTCTGTCTGTCTGTCTATCTATGTATCTGTGTTTCTATCTCTCTCTCTCTATCTACCTGTCTATCCATCTATCTGCCTGTGTCCTATATCTATCTATGCCACACACAAATACCACACATATGACACACAAACCTCACTGACATACTGTATAGACACACATATACACTGATATATTGACACACACATACATGCACTTATATATTGTAACACACAAATGCACTGGTATACTGACACACACATACACTGATAAACTGACATACACATATAACACGCACATGCACTGATATACTAACACACACAACACACACATACACTTATATACTGACATACACACTCATGCACTGATATACTGTAACACACACAAATGCACTGATACACTGACACACATATACACTGATAAACTGACACACACATATGACACACACATGCACTGATATACTGACACACGCATGCATTAATATACAGGCACACACATACACTGATATACTGACACACACACACACACACACACATGCACTGATATACTGTAACACACACAAATGCACTGATACACTAGCACATACATACACTGATAAAGTGACACACACAACACACATATTCACTGATATACTGACATACACCCACATGCACTGAAATACTGACACACACATATGACACACACATGCACTGATAAATTGACACATACACACTGACACAAAACAAGACAGAAGTCTTGTCCTCAACATCTCAGATAGCCCCCATATGTACACATTATGGGTATTGTACTTAGCCCGCCAAACAGACACTGCACCCCTGGCCCTGATCCTTACTAGTAACTAGTACTGACCATGTAAGGGAAGGGTTAAAGTTACTAAAAACCCCAGATGGACATTGTAGTGTAACAGGCAGATCCAACCTGTACTGACCTAGACCATGTGTTACTGTCTCCCTCTCCATACTGTATCCCCAGCACCTCCATTAAGTACAAACAGCCCTGCCCCACTCAGCCAGATACTGTGTCTCCGACTGCAATTTCAGTGCGGGGTCCTAAAGCCTGTTCCTTCACTTCCGGATTTACGGTAAACAGAAAAGACCAAATTGCCCCTATGTGCAGATGCCCATGCACACAAATAATATATGGCTAAGGCTTTTAGCCTGGTTATTTTACCATATAAATAAATCTATTATCTGTGTGTGCTGTCTCCTTGTGCATTTTTTCTGATGCAGATTGAAGTTAATTTACACATCTATATCCGTTATATTCAACTGGACTTAACGTTTAGTTCTTGGAGATGTTTATCTAACTCCAGTTGATCTAATGGAATACAATGGATATTCCATGACCTGGATGAATGAATATTACAGATATACCATGACCTGGATGGATGAATATTACAGATATACCGTGACCTGGATGAATGAATATTACAGATATACCGTGACCTGGATGAACGAATATTACAGATATACCGTGACCTGGATGAATGAATATTACAGATATACCGTGACCTGGATGAACGGATATTATAGATATACCATCGACCTGGAGGTGAATATTACAGATATACCGTGCCTGGATGAAGGAATATTACAGATATACCTGACCGTGTGACTCGGATGAATGAATATTACAGATATACCGTCCTGGATGAATTGAATCATTACATTCTACCAGACACCTGGATGGATGAATATTACAGATTATACCATAACCTGGATGTTAATGAATATTACGATTCATACCGTGACTGGGAATAGGCATAGACATGACCGATGCTGATATCAGATATACCATGATGGAGTATTTGAGCCTGAGGATGAATGAATATTACAGCTTACATGACCTGGATGGATGATATTACAATATTACATTACCTGGAAGAAATAATTATTAGAGATTAACCATGACCTGGCGGGGGAAAAACACCACCACACTGGAGTTTGGGCGTTGGTCAACCCCCCACCTCGTGTTGGTTCTAACTGACCTCATTAACAGCTCTACATTACCCTGGAAGAATACTTATTACAGATATCCCTGACGCTGGATTATATTACACATATACCATGACTGGCTGGATTAATCTTATCTATCTACCATGACTTATGATGATATACGATATAAACCATTGACCTGGAGGATGAATATTATAGTGTAATACCATAACTGTGCTTGAATGAATATTACAGATATACCGTGACATGATGATGAATATACAGATATACCTTGTCATGGATGAATAAATATTACAATATATCCTGTGACATGGCTAATAATATTCAGATATACCTTGACCTGGATGAATATTACGGTAATACCATGACCTAATATATTAACGGGCCCATACAAAAACTTCTGGGGCAATTGTTTCCCCATTAAAATTTCAAAGGCACGAGGACATCCCTTAAGACTTGAAGAAAACGTTAGGATTCAGCTTGGAAGGGTTTTTCACGATGAAACGGTAAAGCATGGACCTTGTCTTCCATGGACGTTGTCATGGCAGGTCAGTTGGTCAGTTTTAATAAAAAGCTGGGTTGAGTGGTTCTACAAAACCAGAAATGTCAGTTATCGTGGTATTGATACATAACAGTAGAGTTGGGAAGAGGTTGTCACTGTGAGAACTGGTAAATCTATGAAACGTCTTCCAGTGGAGTTGTATGGCAGTTCATTGGTCAGTTAATAAAAGCTGGATGAGTTTTCACATACAGGAAATGTTACAAGTTACTGGGATTATACATAAGTAGAGTTGGGAAAGGGTTGTCACTGTGAGAACGGTTAAAGCTATGGAACTGTCTTCCAGTGGACTGTTGTTATGGCAGTTCATTGGTCCTTTAAAAAAAGCTGGATGAGTTTCTACAAACAAGGAATGTTACAATTACTGGATTGATACATAAAGTAGAGTTGGGAAAGGGTTTGTCCTGTGAGAACGGTAAAGCTATGGAACGTCTTCAGTGGATGTTGTTATGGCAGGTTCATTGGTCAGTTTAATAAAAAGCTGGATGAGTTTCTGACAACAGGGATGTTACAAGTTACTGGTGATGATACATAAAGTAGAGTTGGGAAAGGGTTTTTGTCACTGTGAGAACGGTAAAGCTATGGAACTGTCTTCAGTGGACTTTGTTATGGCAGTTCCATTGGTCCAAGTTTAATAAACAGCGCTGATGAGTTTCTACAAACAAGGAATTTTACAAGTTACTGGGGATTGATACATAAAGTAGAGTGGTGAAAGGGTTTCCTGTGAGAACGTTAAAGCTATGGAAACTGTCTTCCAGTGGATGTTGTATAGGCAGGTTCATTGGTCAGGTTTAATAAAAAGCTTGATGAGTTTCTACAACAGGATTTCAAGTTACTGGATTGATACATAAAGTAGAGTTGGGAAAGGGTTGTCACTGTGAGAACGGTAAAGCTTGGAACTGTCTCCAGTGGATGTTGTTATGGCAGGTTCATTGTGTCAGTTTAATAAAAAGCTGATGAGTTTCTACAAACAAGAGAAGTTACAAGTTACTGGTATTGATACATAAAGTAGAGTAGGGAAAGGGTTGTCACTGTGAGAACAGTAAAGCTATGGAACTGCTTCAGTGACTGTTGTTATGCAGGTTTCATTGGTCAGTTAAAAAAAAGCTGGATGAGTTTCTGCAACAAGGAATGGTTCAAGTTACTTATGGGATTATACATAAAGTAGAGTTGGGAAGGGTTTGTCACTGTGAGAACGGTTAAAGCTATGTAACTGTCTTCCATTGGATGTTTTATGGCAGGTTCATTGGTCAGTTTAATAAAAAGCTGGATGAGTTTCTACAAACAAGGAATGTTACAAGTTACTGGTATTGATACATAACAGTAGAGGGAAAGGGTTTTTGTGCACTGTGAGAACGGTAAAGCTATGGAACTGTCTTCCAGTGGAACGTTGTAATGGCAGGTTCTTGGTCAGTTTAATAAAAGCTGATGATGTTTCTACAAACAAGGAATGTTACAAGTTAACTGGGATTGATACATAAAGTAGAGTTGGGAAAGGGTTTGTCACTGTGAGAACGGTTAAATTACTATGAACTGTCTTCCAGTGGACGTTGTTATGGCAGGTTCATTGGTCAGTTTAATAAAAAGCTGGATGAGTTCTACAAACAAGGAATGTTACAAGTTACTGGTATTGATACATAAATAGAGTTGGGAAAGGGTTTTGTCACTGTGAGAACGGTAAAGCTATGGAACTGTCTTCCTTGGACGTTGTTATGGCAGGTTCATTGGTCAGTTTAATAAAAAGCTGGATGAGTTTTACAAACACGAATGTTACAAGTTACTGGGATTGATACAAAGTAGAGTGGGAAAGGGTTTGTCACTGTGAGAACAGTTAAAGCTATGGAACTGTCTTCAGTGGACGTTGTTATGGCAGGTTCATTGGTCAGTTTAATATAAAGCTGGATGAGTTTCTGCAAACAAGGAATGTTACAAGTTACTGGTATTGATACATAAAGTAGAGTTGGGAAAGGGTTTTTTCACTGTAGAACGGTAAAGCTATGGAACGTCTTCCAGTGGGACTTTGTTATGGCAGGTTCGTTGGTCAGTTTAATAAAAAGCTGGATGAGTTTCTACAAACAAGAATGTTACAAGTTACTGGATTGATACATAAAGTAGAGTTGGGAAAGGGTTTGTCACTGTGAGAACGGTAAAGCTATGGAACTGTCTCCATGACGTTGTTATGGCAGGTTATTGGTCAGTTTAATAAAAAGCTGGATGAGTTTCTGCAAACAAGGAATGTTCAAGTTACACGGTATGGATACATAAAGTAGAGTTGATCCAGGAAGAATTCTGATTGCCACTGGAGTCAGGAAGAATTTCTCCCCCTTCAATAATTGTGTGGGTTTTTTTTTGCCTTCCTCTGGATCAACACATTGGCTGAGGCCACCATTACAACGCACAGGAATACCACACAAACATCCAGCGCCGTTATCGCACGCGATTGTGTGCGTCTTTTCTTGTGCGTTCGCCTTTGCGTTCGCGTTTTGCGCATCGTTTTTGCCATTCACGTTATGGAAACGCTGCGTTAACGCACCAAAATGGTGAACGCATGCGTTACCAAAACGTGAACGGACGCGAAATCGCATGTGCATCGAATCGCGGGAATTTTTGCGTTCCCGCGATTTCCATTTTAGAAAAATCGCGTGCGCAATCGCGAGCGCGAAACGCGTGCGCAAACGCGCTAGTGTGGCCTAGCCCTTAGGCAGGAAATGAGGATATTGCTAGATGGGTTGAACTGGATGGACGTGTGTCTTTATTCACCTCAAATACTATACTATACATACTATCTATACATACTAATACTATACCTAATGGATGAATATACAGATATACCATGACCTGGGATGGATAATATACAGATATACCATGACCTGGATGAATGAATTACAGATATACCATGACCTGGTGAATTAATATTACAGATATACCATGACCTGGATGAATGAATATGGCAGATATACCATGACCTGGATGGATGAATATTACAGATCTACCATGACCTGATAAATGAATATTACAGATATACCATGACCTGGATGAATGAATATTGCAATATACAATGACCTGGGGATGAATATTGCAGATATACCATGACCTGGATGGATAAATATTACAGATATACAGACCTATAATGATCTACATACCATGACCTGGATGAATGAATATTACAGATATCCCATACCTGGATAAGAATATTACAGATATACCATGACCTGGATGAATGAATTTGCAGATATACCATGACCTGGATGATGAATATTGCAGATATACCATGACCTGGAAGGATGAATATTAGAGATATACCATGACCTGGATGAATGAATATTAACAGATATACCATGACCTGGATGGATGAATATTGCAGATATACACAGACCTGGATGGATGAATATTACAGATATACCAAGACCTGGATGGATAATATACAGAATACCATGACCTGGATGGATGAATATTACAGATATCCATGACCTGAATGAATGAATATTACGATATACCAAGACCTGGATGGATGAATATTACAGATATATACCATGACCTGGATGAAGAATATTACAGATATACCAAGACCTGGATGGATTAATATTACAGATATACCAACGCTGATGGATGAATATTGCAGATATACCAAGACCTGGATGGGATGAAATACCAGATATACCAAACCTGATGGTGAATATTACAGATATACCATACCTGTATGGATGAATATTACAGATATACCATGACCTGGATGAATGAATATTACAGATATACCGTGACCCTGGATGAATGAATATTACAGATATACCATGACCCGGATGAATGAATTATACAGATATACCGTGACCTGGATGAATGAATATTACAAGTATACCATGACCTGGATGAATGAATATTCAGATATACCATGACCTGGATGGATGAATATTACAGATATACCAAGACCTGGATGGATAATATTACAGATATACCAAGACCTGGATGGAGGAGAACCTTCACACATAATTGCACATCATTCAAAACTGTAAAAGTTTTTACCAGTAACATTTAAATTGCATACATATGCATAATCCTTGTTGAATCACCAGACGGTGTTCCTGTATCTGTAGATAGCTGCAATAATAAGTCCCCATCTTTGGTTTCATCATGCTTATCCCATAAAATATTGAACTTGTAGCTATTATCGTATGAGACATCCAGTAGGGCGATGCAGATATTATCTGATGATAATGAAGGATTACAGAAGGATGACGGAGTACCATGTCTTTCTTTAGTAAATGTTACAGTGAACTAGAATGATGGGTCTTTCAGATGTTAAATACCCTCAGCTCCTATTGTAATCACCACACAGGCTTTAATTAACCTACTAGAAGAAAATAGCTCTAAAAATTCCTTCCATAAGGGAGATAATCATTATCTATTCTGATCAAAAAATACAACTGCTTTTAAATAAATTATAGTTTCAACAAGTTATATTAGAAGGAAGACTGAAAAGGCAATTTCTTATAATTGTTTCCAATATATATTGTATTCCATATCCATTAAAGGGCATGTCCACTCCAAACCCACCATTTTACCCACACTACTGGCTCCACTATGAAGTTTAAAAAAATCTTTACCTTACATTGGTTAATGAATAGGATACAAGAGTAGTTGTAAATGGGACTTATTAATATATACAATCATTATAGACTAAAGTGCTCAGTGGGGTGCCACAGGGTTCTGTGTTGGGGCCGTTTCTATTTAATCTGTTATTATGATTTGGTGGTATTGTCAGCAAGGTTTCTGTGTTTGCTATGACACAAACTTTGTTGACCATTAAAAACTTCAGAGGATGTGCAATCATTGCAGGGGGATCTAGATATTGTCACATTGGGCCTGCGTAAGTGGCAATGAGATTCAATGTGATAAATGGAAGGTGAGCATTTTGGACTTAAAAATCCTTGTGCTACTATATACTATAATGGCTCTGTGTTAAGTGAGTCCCTGTTGGAAAAGGATCTTGGAGTTTAGGTGGATAAACAAACTTAAAGGTAGCAACAGTGCCAGGCGGCAACAGCCAGAGCCGCATGGTATTGTCTTGTATAAAGAGAGTTATGGTTCAAGGGAGAAAATGTAATTCTCCCTCTTTACAAGCATTGTAAGGCCTCATTTGGAATATGCAGTGCATTTTGTAATCAAAATTGGTACAAAAAGGACATCTTTGAAATGGAAAGGTTTAGTGAACGGCAACTAATTAATAGAGGGGTTGGGGGAGCTTGAAAATGAGAGAGACTGGATAAATTACCATTTGTAAGCTGGATGATTACTGTGTATAAATACATTAACGGGCCATACAATAAACTATCGGGGCATTGTTCACCAATAAAAATGTCAGAGGACACGTGGACATCTCTTAAGATTTGAAGAAAAAAGGTTTAGGCTCAAGTTCGAAAGGGTTTTTTACTGTGAGAACGGTAAAGCTATGGAACTGTCCTTCCAGTGGACGTTGTTATGGCAGGTTCATTGGTCAGTTTAATAAAAAGCTGGATGAGTTTCTGCATACAGGGAATGTTACAAGTTACTGGTATTGATACATAAAGTGTTGGAAAGGGTTTTTTCACTGGAACGGTTAAAGCTATGGAACTCGTCTTCCAGTGGACGTTGTTATGGCAGTTCACTGGTCAGTTTAATAAAAGCTGGATGAGTTTCTACAAACAAGGAATGTTACAAGTTACTGGTATTGATACATAAAGTGGAGTTGGGAAAGGGTTTTTCCTGTGAGAACGGTAAGCTATGGAACTGTCTTCCAGTGGACTTGTTATGGCAGGTTCATTGGTCGTTAATAAAAGCTGGATGAGTTTCTGCAACGGAATGTTACAAGTTACTGGTATTGATACATAAAGTAGAGTTGGGAAAGGGTTTGTCACTGTGAGAACGGTAAAGCTATGGAACTGTCTTCCTGGATGTTGTTATGGCAGGTTCATGTGTCAGTTTCATAAAAAGCTGGATGAGTTCTGCAACGGAATGTTACAAGTTACTGGTATTGATACATAAAGTAGAGTTGATCCGGTGTGACGTATCACTATCACAGGGTAAACCCCCATTACAATCCATAAGCAGCATTTCCTACTGTTTACTCTGGTATGTATCACTATCACAGGGTATTCCCCATTACCATCCATAAAGCAGCATCTCCTACTGTTTACTCGGTGATGTATCACTATCACAGGGTAATATCCCCATTACCCATAAAGCAGCATTTCCTACAGTTACACTCTGGTGATGTATCACTATCACAGGTAATATCCCCATTATCATTCATAGCAGCATCTCCTACTGTGTACTCTGGTGATTGCTATCACACACAGGTAATCCCCATTACCATCCATAAAGCAGCATCTCCTACTGTTTACTCTGGTGATGTATCACTATCACAGGGTAATATCCCCATTACGACCCCATAAAGCAGCATTTCCTCAGTTTATCTGGTGATGTATCACTATCCAGGTAATATCCCCATTATCGTTCATAAAGCAGCATCTCCTACGTTTACCTCTGGTGATGTATCACTATCACAGGGTAATATCCCCATTACGACCCATAAGCAGCATTTCCTCACGTTTCTCTTGGTGATGTATCACATCACAGGGTTATCCCCATTATCATTCATAAAGCAGCATCTCCTACTGTTTACTGTGGTGATGTTCACTATCACAGGGTAATCTCCCCATTACCACCCTAAAGCAGCATCTCCTACTGTTTACTGTGGTGATGATCACTATCACAGGGTATATCCCCATTACCACCACCCATAAAGCAGCATTTCCTATGTTTACTCTGGTGACGTATCATTATCAAGGATAATATCCCCATTACCACCCATAAGCAGCAATTCTTTGTTTACTCTGGTGATGAATCACAATCACAGGGTAATATCCCCTTAACCTTCCATAAAGCAGCATTTTCCTACTGTTTACCTCTGGTGACGTATCACTATCACAGGATAATATTCCCATTACCATCCCATAAAGCAGCGTTTCCTATGTTTACTCTGGTGATGTATCACTATCATAGGGTAATAATCCCCATTACCATCCATAAAGCAGCATGTTCTACTGTTTACTACTCTGGTACGTATCACTATCCCAGGGTAATATCCCCATTACCATCCTAAAGCAGCATTTCCTACTGTTTACTCTGGTGATGTATCACTATCACAGGGTAATTACCCCATTACCCCCACATCCATAAAGCAGCATTTCCTACAGTTTACTCTGGTGATGTATCACTATCACAGGGTAATATCCCCATTACCATCCATAACGCAGCATTTCCTACAGTTTACTCTGGTGACTTATCACATCACAGGATAATATTCCCAACCTTAAACACCATAAAGACGTTTCGAATGTTTACTCTGGTGACGCATCACTTTCACAGTGTGATATCCCCATTACCACCCATAAAGCAGCATTTCCTACTGTTTACTCTGGTGATGTATCACTATCACAGGGTAATATCCCCATTACCACGTGATAAACCAGCATCTCCTACTGTTTACTCTGGTGACGTTTCACTATCACAGGGTAATATCCCATTACCACCCATAAAGCAGCATTTCCTATTGTTTACTCTCTTGGTGACATATCACAATCACAGGTAATACCCCTTACATCCCAAAGCAGCATTTCCTACTGTTTACTGTGGTGATGTATCACTATCTCAGGGTAATATCCCCATTACCATCCAAAAAGCAGCATTTCCTACTGTTTACTGTGGTGACGTATCACTATCACGGGGTAATATCCCTATTACCACCCATAAAGCAGCATTTCCTACAGTTTACTCTGGTGATGTATCACTATCACAGGGTAATATCCCCATTACCATCCATAAAGCAGCATTTCCTATATTTACACTGGTGATGTATCATTATCACAGGGTAATATCCCCATTACCATCCATAAAGCAGCGTTTCCTATGTTTACTCTGGTAATGTATCACTATCACAGGGTAATAACCCCATTACCACCCATAAAGCAGCGTCTCCTACTGTTTACTCTGGTGACGTATCACTACACAGGTAATATCCCCTTACCACCATAAAGCAGCATTTCCTATTGTTTCCTCTGTGATATATCACTATCACAGGTAATAACCCCATTACCACCTCCATAAGCAGCATTTCCTACTGTTTACTTACTCTGGTGATGTATCACTATCTCAGGGTAATATCCCCCATTACCATCCTAAAGCACATTTCTCTTGTTTTACGCTTGGTGACGTATCACTATCACAGGATATATCCCATTACCATCCATAAAGCAGCATTTCCTATGTTTACTCTGGTGATGTATCACTATCACGGGTATATATCCCATTACCACCCACCCAAAGCAGCGTTTCCTACAGTTTACTCTGGTATGTATCACTATCACAGGATAATATCCCTTACCACCTATAAAGCAGCGTTTCCTATGTTTACACTGGTATCGTATCACTATCAAGGGTAATATCCCATTACCACCCATAAAGCAGCATTTTCCTATGATTACTCTGGTGATGTATCACTACACAGGGTAATTCCCCATTACCACCACCATAAAGCAGCATTTCCTATGTTTACTCTGGTGACGTACATTATCACAGGTAATATCCCCCATTACCATCCATAAGCAGCATTTCCCATTTTACTCTGGTGATGTACACTATCAACAGGTATATCCCCATTACCCATCCATAAAGCAGCATTTCCTATCTTTACTCTGGATAAATCACTATCACAGGGTAATATCCCCATTACCCCCATAAAGCAGCATTTCCTATGTTTCTCTGGTGATGTATCATACATCACAGGGTATATCCCCATTACCCATACCACCAAAGCGACATTGTCCTACTGTTTACTCTGGTGACGTATCACTATCACAGGGTAATATCCCCATTACCATCCATAAAGCAAGCTTTTCCCATCTTTTACTTACTTACTGTGATGTATCACTATCACAGGGTAATATCCCCATACCCATCCATAAAGCAGCATTCCTATCTTACTCTGGGTGACTCACTATCACAGGGTAATATCCCATTACCACCCATAAAGCAGCATTATCCATGTTTACTACTCTGGTGATGTATCACTATCACGGGTAAATATCCATCCATTACCACCCAATAAGCAGCATTTCCTACGTTTCTCTGGTGGAAGTATCACTATCACACGGGTACTATCATCCCATTACCATCCATAAAGCAGCATTTCCCACTTTTACTCTGGTGTGTATCACTATCCAGGGTAATATCCCCTTACCCATCCATAAAGCAGCTTTCCCATCTTACTCTGGTGATGTATCACTATCACCAGGTAATTCCCCATTACCATCCATAAGCAGGCATGTCCCATCTGTTACTCTGGTGATGTATCACTATCACAGGGTAATATCCCCATTACCATCCATGAAAAGCAGCATTTCCCTCTTTACTCTGGTGATGTATCACTATCACAGGGTAATATCCCCATTACCACCCATAAAGCAAGCATTTCCAGTTTACTCTCTGGTGATGTACCCTATCACAGGGGTAATATCCCCATTACCACCATAAGCAGCATTTCCTACTGTTTACTCTCTGGTGACGTATCACTATCACAGGGTAATATCCCAATTACACATCCATAAGCACGCATTTCCTATCTTTACTCTGGTGATGATCACTTATCACAGGGTAATATCAACATTACCACCCATAAAGCACATTTCCTATGTTCTCTGGTGACGATCACTACACATCCCTAACACCCATAAAGCAGCCATTTCCTCCTATCTTAACTCTGGTGATGTATCACTAATCACAGGTAATATCCGCCATCAAGTACCACCCATAAAGCAGCGTTCTCCTACTGTTTACTCTACTGGTGGACGATCACTATCAAGGGAATATCCCCATTACCACCCATAAGAGCTCCCTACTGTTTACTACTCGGTGATGTATCCACTATCACAGGGGTAATATCCCCATAACATCCATAAATCAGCATTTCCTTTGTTTACGCTGGGACGTATCACTATCTACAGGGTATATCCCCATTAAACTCCATAAGCAGCATTTCCTTTGTTTACTCTGGTGCGTATCACTATCACGAGTAAAATCCATTCCCCATTACCACCCATAAACAGCATTTCCTATTTTACTCTGGTGATGTATCACTATCACAGGGTAATATCCCAATTACCGACCACATAAAGCAGCGTTTCCTACTGTTTACTCTGGTGTGTATCACTATCACAGGGTAATAACCACCCATTACACCATAAAGCAGCATTTCCTATGTTTAACCTCTGGTGACGTATCACTTATCACGGGAATTCCCATTACCCCATCTAAAGCAGCATTTCCTATTTTACTCTGGTGAGTATCACTATCACAGGGTAAATATCCCCATTACCATCCATAAGACAGCATTTTCCTATGTTTAACTCTGGTGATGTATCCTATCACAGGGTATACCCCCATTACCATCCATAAAGCAGCATTTCCTTTGTTTACTCTAGTGAGTATCACTATCCACACCGGGTAATATCCCCATTACCACCCATAAAGCAGCATTTCCTATCTTTACTTTGGTGATGTATCACTATCACAAGGTAATATCCCCATTAACATCTCATAAAGGCAGGCATTTCCTTTGTTACTCTGGTGACATATCACTATCACAGGGTATATCCCCATTACCACCATTAAAGCAGGCATTTTCCTTGTTACTCTGGTGAGTATCACTATCACAGGGTAATATCCCAGTTCCACCTAAAGCAGCATTCTTGTTACTCTGGTGACGTATCACTATCACAGGGTAATTATCGCCATTACCACCCATAAAGCAGCATTTCCTATGTTTACTATCTGGGGAAGTATCACTATCACAGGGTAATACCCCATTACCAACATAAAGCAGGCATGTTCCTATGTGTTACTATGGTGATGTATGCACTATCACAGGGAATATCCCCATACCATCCATAAAGCACGCATTTCCTAGTGACTGCGGTGATGGAGTCATCACAGGGAATATCCCCATGACCATCCATAACAGCATCCTAGTGTTTACTCTGGTGATTTGTACACTATCACAGGTAATACCATACATCCATAAAGCAGCATTTCCTATGTTTACCTCTGGTGACGTGATCACTATCACAGGGTAAGTATCCCCATTAATAAACACATCCATAAGCAGCATCTCCTATGTTTACTCTGGTGATGTATCACTATCACAGGGTAATATCCCCATTATCATTCATAAGCAGCATCTCCTACTGTTTACTTGGTGATGTATCACTATCACAGGGTAATATCCCCCATACCAATCCATTAAAGCAGCATTTCCTATGTTTACTCTCTGGAGTATCACTATCACAGGGTAATATTCCCATTACCATAATAAAGCAGCATTTCCTAGGTTACTCTGGTGATGTATCACTACCAACAGGGTAATATCCCCATTACCACCCATAAAGCAGCATTTCCTATGTTTACTCTGGGGATGTTTACTATCACAGGGTAAATCCCCATTACACCCATAAAGCAAGCAGATTTCCTGTTTTACTCTGGTGACGTATCACTATCTCAGGGTAATATCCCTATTACCACCCATAAAGCAGCATTTCCTATGTTTTACTCTGGTGATGTATCACTATCCACAGGGTAATACCCTTACCACCATAAGCAGCATTTCCTTTGTTTACTCTGGTCGTATCACTACACAGGGTAATATCCCATTACCCATCCAAAGCAAGCCATTTCCTTTGTTTACTTGGTGACGTATCACTATTACAGGGTAATATCCCCCATTAACCACCCATAAAGCAGCATTTCGTTCTACTGTTTACTCTGGTGATGTAATCACTATCACAGGGTAATATCCCATTAACCACCCATAAAGCAGCATTTCCTATGTTTTCTCTGGTGACGTACATTATCACAGGGTAATACCCTATACCATCAATAAAGCACATTTCCTGCTTTACTCTGGTGATGTATCCTATCACAGGTAATATCCCATTACCATCCATAAAGCAGCATTCCTATTTTTACTCGTGATGGTATCACTATCACAGGGTAATATCCCCATTACCATCCATAAAAGCAGCATTCCTTTGTTTACTCTAGTGGTATTACTATCACAGGTAATAACCCCATTTACACCACCCCATAACAGCATCTTCCTATCTTTACTCTGGTGATGTATCTATACAGGGTAATATCCCCATTACATCCATAAACAGCATTCCTTTTCCTTGTTTACTCTGGTGACATATCACTATCACAGGGTAATATCCCCATTACCACCCATAAAGCACATTTCCTTTGTTTTACTGCGGTGATATCACTATCACAGGGTAATATCCCCATTACCACCCATAAAGCAAGCATTTCCTATGTTTACTCTCGGTGATGTATCACTTCACAAGGGTAATATCCCAATTACCACCCACTAAAGCAGCGTTTCCTACTGTTTACTCTGGATATCACTATCACAGGGTAATATCCCCATTACCACCCATAACAGCAGCATTTCCTCCGATGTTTACTCTGGTGACGTTCATTTCACAGGGTAATATCCCTATACCATCCATAAAGCAAGCAGTTCCTCCTATCATTTACTCTGGTGAGTATCACTATACAGGTAATATCCTACCCTTACCATCCATAAAGCAGCATTTCATGTTTACTCTGGTGTGATGTATCACTATCACAGGGTAATATCCCCATTACCCCACTAAAGCAGCAATTTCCTTTGTTTACTCTAGTGACGTATCACTATCACAGGGTAATATCCCCTTACCCACCCATAAAGCAAGAAATTTCCTATCTTGATACTCTGGTGATACACTATCACAGGGTAATATCCCCATTACATCCATAAAGCAGCATTTCCTTGTGTTACTCTGGTGACATATCACTACTCACAGGGTAATATCCCATTTACCACCCATAAAGCAGCATTTCCTTTTTGTTTACTCTGGTGACGTATCACTATCACACGGTAATATCCCCATTACCACCCATAAAAGCAGTATTTTCCTTGTTTACTACTTGGGTGACGTATCACTATCACCGGGTAATGTCGCCATTACCACCCATAAAGCAGCATTTCCTCTATGTTTACTCTGGTGAAGTATCACTATCACGGGATAATATCCCATTACCAAATAAAGCAGCATTTCCTATGTTTTTACTCTGGTGATGTATCACTATCACAGGTAATTCCCCCATTACCATCCATAAGCGCATTTCCTTATGTTTACTACTCTGATGTTATTACTATAAACAGGTAATATCCCCATTACCACCCATAAAGCAGCATTTCCTATGTTTACTCTGGTGGTATCACTATCACAGGGTAATATCCCATTACCATCCATAAAGCAGCATTTCCTAGTGTTTACCTGGTGACGTATCACTATCACAGGGTAATTCCCCATTACATCCATAAGGCAGCATCTCCTACTGTTTACTCTGTATGGTATCACTATCACGGGTAATAATCCCCATTATCATCATAAAAGCAGCATCCTACTGTATACTCTGGTGATGTATCACTATCCAGGGTAATATCCCCATTACCATCCATAAAGCAGCATTTTCCTATGTTACTTGGTGAAGTATCACTATTCACAGGGTAATTCCCCATTACCACATAAGCAGCATTTCCTATGTTTAACTCTGGTGATGTATCACTACCACAAGGGTATGATCCCCATTACCCAACACCATAAAGCAGCATTTCCTAATGTTACTCTGGGTGATGTATCACTATCACAGGTATATCCCCATTACCATCCACATAAGCAGACACTTCCTTTGTTTTACTCTGGGTGAACGTATCACTATCACAGGGTAATATCCCCATACCATCCATAAAGCAGCATTTCCTTGTTCATCTGGGTGACGTATCACTATCACAGGGTAATATCCCCATTACCATCCATAGCCATCTTCCTTGTTACTCTGGTGAATTCACTATCACAGGTGTAATATCCCCGACCAACCATAAAAGCAGCATTTCCTATGTTTACCTCTGGTGATGTATCACTATCACAGGGTAATATCCCATTACCACCCACCCAAAGCAGCATTTCCTTTGTTTACACTCTGGTGACGTATCACTCTCACAGGTAATTATCCCCGTTACCAACCCATAAAGCAAGCATTTCCTACTGTTTACTTCGTGGTGATGTATCACTATCACAGGGTAATATCCCCATTACCACCCTGTGTGATCGCTGTTACATAGACCCGACCCGAACTTCCGGAACTAAACAGCTGACCACGCGTATGTTTCCTGCTAGGAGATCTTGGCAGCTTGTCGGAAGAGGGAATCAGGTGCCAGCCTCCAAACTTGCGAGGGGCCTGGGCCCTGCAGGTAACACCCACCCCAGCCCAACATCTCCTGGATTAGTCTTTGTATAGATTTGAATCAGATGGTTATATCATATGCAAAAAGAGAAACTTCAAGAAACTAGATGGTAACATCTTATTGATCTATGGCTGATAGGATCATGCACATTTAAAAGAAAAAACTTTTAATGGAGCCATCACGTTGAATGATCCCTTGGTTTTTTCCTAGGTCGCTTATGATAAGAAACAGCCCTGGCCACCTACTGTAATATATATCCTTGTTAGATAGATGGAGTTTTACTTACATCTGATTACCTAGCAAGCAGTTTATACATAACCCCCAGGATTCTGTGGAGTTTGCTGGTAGTATATTAGTTGCTTGCAATAAGTGAAGCTTAATATCTTGTGTGTGGTGTCCTTTTATGCTATTTTGTGTGCAGCAGTTTGTAACTACTGTAACCCCCACGGTGGGGCAAATGGTAGTAGACTGCCCCAAGCTCATATCTTACAGCAAACCAGCCTTTTTTAAACCAATGATCGCAGTTATGAAGAACTATGCGCAATCAGCTGTTTAAAATGGCAGGTCGCTGCACAGATTGTGGAGGCTGCGGAGATCTTTGTGGAAGGAGGGGAGTCAGGGGCCTGGCCTCCAACTCCCTCCTCCCGCCGTCCTGGGGGGGGGGGGGGGCTTCAGGTACGCCCCTGGCATGCAGTGATTTGATTAAATTTGATAAGGTATATCTATCTGAACCGATCATTTGCTGCTTCTCCCTCCCTCCCCTTCCACCAACTTTTCATAATATTATGATACTCAGAGTGGGGTTGCAAAGGAACGTCGAAAATGCAAGTCTTTTCTTAGTGGCCTTTCAGTCTATCTACACCACCAGCAACTTCCATTAATAATGCATCTAATGTAGCAAATCAGATCAATGGCTTTACATATGTGCCATGGCAGTCAGCAATTCTCTAGGACCCACAGATTTGCTGCCGCCTGTTTCTCTACCTACAGCTAATCTTGATCTTTTCATGTAAGGTGTTTTGAAAAACTCTTGAGAGATCTTAGAGGTAAGTAGATTCCATTTCCCCATAGTGTCTAAGGAAAAATCAGACAAAGAGGGTACCAAAATTGAGTTGAAAAAAATAGAAAACAAGTACATACAGTAAATAGACTTACTACACAAAATTGGTCAAATAGAAACAAGGAAAAGGATGGTATTGTGAGCCAATATGGTCCACTCTCAGCAGAGTATAAGGCCAAAACTAAAATTAACCAACCCACTACTGGCCCCCATGTGTAGTGTAATAAAATCCTTACCTTACTCCCAGCTCTAATGGTTCTCTCCTGTAATGTTCCTCCTTCCCCAAAGCCGAAAACTGACCACCAGGGAGCCTGGCCACTAGAGAATAGTTTCCACCTCTGTAGAGGACGTCTTGTTCAGCCTTCACTCTCCTCCCCCCCCCCTCCCATCCCTCCTGTTTTCTCTCCCTCCCCCTAGTGTAAAACCCCTTAGGCACATAGTAGGCTAGGTCCCCCAGCCCCAACCGCTATAATATATTTTCCAGAAACTCACCAGGCACTCTACTTACCTTACCCCTCTTCCCCGGGGTTCTGTTGCAGCCGCGTCCGTGATTGGCTGCCTCTCAGGGCTGGGCACTGGCGGGGGAGGATAGAGGGAAGGAAGTAATGATCGGGGGAGTTTCTGTAAAATATATTATAGTGGTTGGGGCTGGGGGACTAGCCCTACTATGTGGCAAAAATTACTAAAAGGGATAGACATGCCCTTTGAAAAGAGTAATTTTGTCCACCAATCAGATGTTAGCTTCCAAATGGTAAATAACATCTGATGGTTGGAACAAAATTCATACAACAATTTTAACGATAAGAACTTTATTACATTTCCCTGATCCTACTTCATTAAAATTTGAAAGTTCAATTCGGACCCATTAGTCATGGGGAGGGATAGTTCGAAAGGTCCGGATGATTTACAGACAAACTAACAATGGTAACTTACTGTAATATGGCTGTGCACCTGGGAATGGTCTGGGGAACATGGCACTATCACCAAACTTTTTAAACACTTCTTAAACAGAACGGGGCAATTGTCAGGTTTTGCGCAAGCTACATTCGAGGGTTACGAACAATACTTCGATGGTTAGTGGAATAGAACCATAAATTGAGGATTAATGAAATCAAATGATACTTTCGAGGATTATTAAAAAACAAATGATACTTTCTGAGGGTTAGCGAAAACGATCCATATTTCCAGTGGTGACCGAAAACAAATGATACTTTCGAGGGTTACCGAACGATCATTCTAGGGTTGTGAAAATGATCCATATATTTGAGGGTTACCGAAACGATCATTCTAGGTACGAAGATACATTCTAGGGTTAGTGAAAATGATCCGTACATTCGAGGGTTACCGAATGATACATTCTAGGGTTATTGAAAATGATCCATACATTCGAGGGTTACCGAACAATACATTCTAGGTTAGCGAACGATACATTCTAGGGTTAGTGAAAATGATCCATACATTCGAGGGGTTACCGAACAATACATTCTAGGTTAGCGAACGATACATTCAGGGTTAGTGAAAATGATCCATATATTCGAGAGTTCGCGAACAATACATTCTAGGGTTATTGAAAATGATCTCTACATTCGAGGGTTACCGAACGATACATTCTAGGGTTATTGAAAATGATCCAAAACATTCGAGGTTACCAAACGAACATACATTCAAGGTTTACGCAAAAGATACATTCTAGGGTTGCGAGTCCGGAAAAAAAGACTAGTTCGAACCCAAACTAGTTCAAATAGTTCGAGTTATCCAAACTCATAAAGTTCGGCTCGAACTCGGGTTCCAGTTCGGTTCTGTGTCCATCTCTAGTTAGAAGTCTGACCAAGTACAGTCGGAGAGATTCAATATCGCGTCTCCGTTACTTATCTTAGCCCGATCCCAGCGATACAATAACTGACGTAAACAGAGATTACTCAGTATTGCATTGTGGGATCGGGCTAAGGTAAGGAGCGGGACTTTAACGCTCCACAAGCCGTAAGTTAAGTTCATGCTACAAAGTAGCGCAAAAACTTAACACTACGGGTTTGGATCGTTAGCACAGCGCTATTTCCAAAAACATTCGGAAATGGCGCTGTGCTCTCGAAAATCATCCAAAACCCTCGTTAACCAATTTTTTATGTCAGGCTTTTGATTTTTGATCCATATGTATTAGAGACCACAGATAAATCCCACAATAATAATAATAATAATAATAATAATAATAATAATAATAATAATTACTAGAACAAGAAGCTAAAAAATACGTAATCTTCAGCAGTTAATAAAACTTGTTTAAGTTTTCTTACAGCAGCAGCTTTAGCATTTAGATCAGTCTGAACAATATAATGTACATTTGGTAACAAATATACAACCCAGTAACCCAGAGCTGATGATAAAATGGAGAATATCTCAGCAGACACCATTTTACTCCCCTACTACGCTCAGGTAGGCTGGGACAAATGATACCCACACACTACAGAACACCAACATACTGAATTGATGTTTTTAGCTTCATTAAATCGGTCAGGGAAATCCTTGGCTAGAAATTGCCACAAGAACTTAACACAGATAATGTTCCCATGTAACCAATAATACAGAAAAAGAAAGTGATAGATCCTTCATTACACAGTAAAATAATGTGTCCCTTTCTGAAACTGGATCAGTATCCAGAAATGGTGGACATGAGGCCATCCACACGCAGAGATCACCATCTCACCTAAAGAACATACAGTCACTGAGTATGATGGACAGTTGGGTTCCTACATACTTTGTCAGTTTGCTCCCAGGCTTTGTAGCATTGAAGGCATAATAACTGTGACCGTTTTAGAACCAACACAGAAGAAACAGAAATAGTGAGAAAAATCACCACCAATCATGCTGCTTGTCTGAGGAGACAACAGTATCTGTTGGGTGTCCAATGAATAAGAGAGTGCAGAGGAAACACAACATGAGAGAGATGAGGAGGAGGAGCAGCTGAGATTCTGGTTATTGGCTTCCCACCATTGGAGTGTCCCAATATTCACAAAGATTCCCAGAACAGCACAAGTCATGATTGAAGAGGATCAAGGCAATGGAAGTTAAACTTGCTCCCAGTGTCTGTATAGGAAAGGTAGATTATAGTTTTAGAGATACAAGCAGTCCTGTTTTTATTAGATGTCTCTTGTTTGGTGCATTTCTGACAGTCTGTAGCATCTGAAGTAAGAATTACATTATATTTTAGTTAGTTCCTAATTATTAAAAATCCATTGAGAAAGCAAATATTTATATATTGTTTTTATTCTCAATGTCTTCTCATCTCCTTTTTGAACATTATTTGTCGCCTAGTATAGTGTTATTTAAAGGTTTAGTCAATCATATAGGAATAATATCAGTTTGAAATTATTTCAGATAGATGATATTGTCAAAGAATAAAGGTTTAGTGTATATATAGACCTGTAAGCCTAACATCAGTGATAGGGAAGGTGCTGGAAACTTTGTTATGGGATCATATCCTTGACTTGTCTATTAGCAGTAGTCAGAAGGGATTTATGAGAAGTAGAACAAATTTAATTGGTTTTTATGAAGAAGTGAGTAAGAAGTTAGATTCAGGCACAGCAGTGGATGTTGTATACTGGATTTTGCTAAAACTTTGATACGTACCACATAGGCACCAATGTATAAACTGAGGACTGTGGCCTAGAAAAACCTTTGTACAAGGATAGCGAGAAAAATCCATTAGGATTCTCTTCATAATAAAGCAGTCTGTCTATCCCCACCTCTTTCACGGTGGGATGTAATCAATAACCTTACCTCTCAAATCAGATACCTAGTGTCTCTCCTAGCAAAATGTCCTGCCACTGGTGTACTGTCCATTCTCAGTTGTCATTTTCCAATCTATTAAGGGCTAATCTAATATCACCTCTATGGACACAAATTATATGTACCAGTCATGTGGGCCAAAACTTGTGTGTTGCAAGTCGAACTGTGGGCAAATTTGTATGTACCAGTCACTGTGGGCAAATTGTTGTACCAGTTACTGTGGGCAAAACCTTTATGTAGCAGTCAATGTGGGCAAACTTGTAGTAGCAGCCACACTCACTGTGTATGTACCAGTCCTGGGGGTAACTTGTATGTACCAGTCTCGGGGGATACTCTTTTTGGCAATAATATTGCCACTTTTCAGCCAGCCATCCAGTTTCTTCAGCCTGTTAGATCAGCCTTCCAGTTCACCAGCCAGTGCCAAGTCAGCCCTCTAGTCCACCAGCTAGTGTCACCCCTCCGAAAGCCAAGCCTACATTTTGACAGAAAATGTAGGGGTGGCTTTAAAGGTTGCTCAGATCAAAATGTGTCTAGAAGTACCCCTGCCCAGTGCTGTAAGGGCTGGTCAAACTAATGCATTACTCACATGCTTCAGGGTGATTATGATTTGTGTTGCATTTGCACATGAGAAATGCAGCACAGTGCATGCCATGTGACTGGCCATAATGACACTGTGCTGCATCAATATTTTTGGAAATCACACGTTCACCATTTTGTTGAGATCACAAGCACTCGGATTGCACGAATCGCATTGCAGTGCAGCTTATCTATATTCACAGGGAGTGAGACCGTTTATCCCACCTCCCTATGATAAAGATGCAACTGGACATGGTTAGTATAACAGTTTTAGTTGTCCATTTAAGGCTTGACAAAGGGCAAAGTGTGTGCCCAAATTGTTGCTGTGTTTCTGTACTCCAAATTGATTTACAAATTTAAAATTTGGAGGAGATGCTAAGAGGAAAAACCCATGCTAACAGATGTGATATCGGGTACTGATTTTTTGTACCGATTTTGCATTGCCAAAACCATTTTGTCCGTAGACTTTTGGAAAATAGCACAGTATAAGCGATGCAATAATCATTAATTTAGCCATCATTATGCGCTGCTTTTTTTGCACTAACATTAACAATGGGACTGTATATACTGGAATGACTAATACAGTATAACAGATTTGACTGACTTTTGAAAGTTGTGTTGTTTCTAAAAAGAAAAACATGGTGGTGTTTTGTTTTAATTAGCAGTGTGTGTCGTACATCAGGATAACCAGGAGATTCAATAAATTCTTAATGTGCTAATTTGCCCAACCAATCAGATCTTATTTAACATTTGAAAGCTAACTCTGATTGGTTGGGGCAAATTATGCACCATTAAGAACTTTATTGAATCTCCCTTGTGTGTTTTAGCTTTTAGGGCAGGCCACACTAGCACGTTTTAATCTGCGATCCCAATGTGCGTTTTAAAAAAGCACACCACTAGTTTGGGCATTGATCTGGCACACTGGGTGCGCTGCGTTGCAATCCTCTTTTCTGAACACATGCGATCACCATTAGCGGTAACGCAAACTGGGATATGCGCATTTCACTGTGTTTCCTCACCCTTATAGTATCTTTAAATGCTTAAAACAATTTAAAACAATATTAACCGTGGATATTAGGGTCTATAAGATTTTATGAATAATGCTGTTAATACATTTACTATCTACTGATACGAACTCCTAATAATAATATTAATCATAATCTGTTCATATGATTATTTTTATTCATTCCGCCAGAGAAAACCCATTTACTGACTGTACATTGGACATTTCCCCTTCTGCACACTGGACACGTCATAACAACACAATGGTTTCCCTTCTATTTTAGCCTTCCTGTATTCCTGGGGCACACGCTCATTACACAGAGATGTAGGGATCAAAAAAACAAGTTAAGGGGAATTAGAATACATTTACAAATACAGAGTTTCAGTACAATTACTGAACAGTTTATACAGTTGTATTGGGTACAATGAAAGGGATGTTATAGTTAAAAGATAAACAAGATTTACAGAAATACTTTTTGCAGTTTTATCTTCTAAGCTGCTCCTTGCCGAAAATCTCAACTTGGGGGGTGATTTTAAACATCATCTCCAAGCAGGTCAGTTAGAGAACTTTATGAAAACATTAAAGGGCATGTCCACTCTTCTTTTAATTTTTTTTTTAGATGCGATAGGGCACTTTCCCCCAGCCCCAACCGCATTCATAGATTTCCAGAAAGTGCCAGATAGTTGCTTACCTTACCTATTTCCTCCTCCGCCCACAATCCTGGCCCTCTGCTGCACGAAACTGCAGTAGTTTAAAATAAACCTTACCTTACATCTCTGCTCCTTATGGTTCCCAAGATATTCCTTTTCAAAGTCCAGGAAACGAAGAGTTAAGCTGTCTGTGAGGCTTCTGATCTCCATCCACGTCCTCATCAAGGTTTGGGGCATGCGCAGTACCCCCCCCACACACACACACACACACACACACCACCCCCCATCCGGATCCATCCTCAGCCATCGTTGCACCTAGCGTGTATCCTTTGTAGTAAGGTAAGGGACCCCTGCCCACCCCCAACTTGAAGATCTCTTACTGACCTGCTTGTAGATCATATTCAAATACCGCTCAACGAGATCACGTTGAAATCAAGCCCAAGATGGTGATTATATTGAACTCGTGGCCCTAGATGAGATCATGCGCAAAAAATCACTGCCTCAGATGAAATCATGTTTAAAATTGTCCATGTGAGATCACGTATATAAATCCCTTGCATCAGGCCTCAGCAAGATCATGTTAAAATCATGCCTCCAGATGAGATTTGAGCTAGGGAGCACCTGGTTTTATTCCCCAGTATTTTCTGTAAATCCGACTAATGCCATTGTCTATTCAGTATGCTCAACCAGTGGTTGGGCGTGGTAGGGGTGTGGGGTGTGGTGGGCATACCGGGCAGGCCGGGAGTGGTGCATCCCAATCAAATTGGGGTGCTGCTAGTAAGACCCCCAGGTTGGCCGGTTGGTCCCCACTTGGTCTATTTTTAACTATTCACATCCCTTATTCTTACCACACTATTTCACTTTAACATGCCTTTAATAATTTAGTTGGAAGTCTACTATTTGCTAAAATGCAACATTTAGGGCATTGTATGGAGCTTTCCATGGATTGTTCTTATGGCATGTAATATACAGCACATTACTCAATGTCTACATAAAGAATACTTAATAAATCCGTAATGTTATGTGAACATCACACAAAGGTGCAAAATGTAATAAACACATTACCAATGTATCATAAAGAAATACTTTATAAATCCGTAATGTATGTAACTATCACCACAAAGGTGCAAAATGTATATAAGCACATTACTCAATGTATACATAAGAAATACTGTATATAATAATCAGTAATGTATGTACTATCACACAAAGGTTGCAAAAATGTATATAAGCACATTCTCATGTATACATAAAGAATACTTTAATAAATCCGTAATGTATGGAACTATCACACAAAGGTGCAAAATGTAATATAAGCACATTACTCAATGTATACTAAAGAAATACTTTAATAACAATCAAGTAATGATGGAACTATCACACAAAGTGCAAAATGTAATGCTAACACACTTACCAATGTATACATAAAGAATACTTTAATAAATCGTAATGTATGGAACTATCACACAAGGTGCAAAATGTAATATAAGCAACATTACTCAATGTATACATAAAGAAATACTTTAATAAATTCGTAATGTATGGAACTATCACCACAAAGTGCAAAATGTATATAAGCACATTACTCATGTATACATAAAGAAATACTTTAATAAATCAGTAATGTATGGAACTATCACACAAAGGTTGCAAAATGTATATAAGCACATTACTCATGTATATACATAAGAAATACTTTTAATAAATCATAATGTTGTAACATCACACAAGGTGCAAATGTAAATAAGCACATTACTCAATGTATACATAAGAAAACTTTAATAAATCCGTTAATGTATGGAACTATCAACCAAAGGTGAAAATGTAATATAGCCATCCTCAATGTATACATAAAGAAATACTTTAATAAATCAGATGTATGGAGCTATTCACACACAAGGTGCAAAATGTAATATACACATTACTCAATGTTATAAACATAAAGAAATACTTTAATAAATCAGTATGTAATGTAACTATGAGCACAAGGTTGCAAAATGTGAATATAATCACATTACTCAATGTATACTAAAGAAATACGTTTAATAAATCCGTAATGTATGGAACTATCACACAAAGGTGCAAAATGTAATATAAGCACATTACTCAATGTATACATAAAGAAATACTTTAATATAAATCAGTAAGTATGTAACTATCACACAAAGGTGCAAAATGTAATATAAGCACATGTACTCAATGTATACATAAAGAAATACTTTAATAATCCGTTAATTATGGAACTATCACACAAAGGTGCAAAATGTAATATAAGCACATTACTCAATGTATACATAAAGAAATACTTTCATAATCAGTAAGTATGTAACTATCACACAAGGTGCAAAATGTAATAATCACATTACTCAATGTATACATAAAGAAATACTTTATAAATCCGTGAATGTATGTACTATCACACAAAGGTTGCAAAATGTAATATAAGCACATTACTCAATGTATACATAAAGAAATACTTTAATAAATCCGAATGTATGGAACTATCACACAAAGGTTGCAAAATGTAATATAACAGCACATTACTTAGGTGTATACATAAAGAAATAGTTTAATAAATCAGTAATGTAGGAATATCACACAAAGGTGCAAATGTAATATAAGCACATTACTCAATGTATACATAAAGAATACTTAATAAATCAGTAATGTATGGAACTACACACAAAGGTGCAAATGTAATATAAGCACATTACTCAATGTACATAAAGAAATACTTTAATAAATCCGTAAGTATGGAACTATCACACAAAGGTCAAAATGTAATATAAGCACATTACTCAATGTATACAATAAAGAAATACTTTAATAAATCAGTAAAATGTATGGAACTATCACACAAAGGGCAAAATTAATATGCCATTACTCAATGATACTAAAGAATACTTTAAGCATCATAATTTTAACTTCACACAAGGTGCAAAAGTGCAAATAATTAAGCCATTACTCATGTATACATAAAAAATACTTTAATAAATCCGTAATGTATGGAAACTATCACACAAAGGTGCGAAAAATGTAATATAGCACATTACTCAATGTATACATAAAGAAATACTTTAATAAATCAGTAAGATGGAACTAATCCAAAGGTTGCCAAAATGTAATATAAGCAATTACTCAATGTATACATAAAGAAATACTTTAATAAATCTAGTAATGTATGTAACTATCACACAAGTGCAAAATGTATATAAGCACATTACTCAATGTATACATAAAGAAATCACTTAGTAATAATCCGTATGTATGGAACTATCCACAAAGGTGGCAAAATGTAATATAAGCACATTACTCAATGTATACATAAAGAAATACTTTAATAACATCAGTAATGTATAGAACTATCACACAAAGGTTCAAAATGTAATATGCAGCACATTACTACTTATATAATGTTACATAAGACATACTTTAATAAATCCGTAATGTATGGAAACATCACACAAAGGTGCAAAATGTAAATATAAGCACATTACTCATGTATACATAAAGAAATACTTATAAATCAGTAATGTATGTAACTATCACACAAAGGTGCAAATGTAATATAAGCACATTACGCAATGATACATAGAAAATACTTTAATAATCCGTAATGTATGTAACTATCACACAAGGTGCAAAATTAAATAAGCACATTACTCAATGTATACATAAAGAAATACTTTAATAATCAGTAATATAGTAACTATCACACAAAGTGCAAAATGTTAATATAAGCACATTACTCAATGTTATACATAAAGAAATACTTTTAAAAAATCGTAATGTATTGGAACTATCACACAAAGGTGCAAATGTAATATAAGCCATTACTAATGTACATAAAGAAATACTTTAATAAATCAGTAATGTATGGAACTATCACACAAAGGTGCAAAATGTAATATAAGCACATTACTCAATGTAACATAAGAAATACTTTTAATAAATCAGTAATGTATGTAACTATCACACAAAGGTTCAAAATGTAATATAAGCAACAATTAACTCAATGTATACATAAAGAAATACTTTAATAATTCAGTAATGTATGGAACTATATCACACAAAGGTGCCAAAATGTAATTAAGGCACATTACTGCATGTTTAACATAAAGAAATACTTTAATAAATCAGTAATGTATACTGATCACTATCACACAAGGTGCAAAATGTAACTATAAGCACATTACTCAATGATACATAAAGAAATACTTTAATAAATCAGTAAATGTATGGAACTATCACACAAAGTGCAAATGTAATATAAGCACATTACTCATGTATCATAAAGAAATACTTTAATAAATCAGTAAATTATGGAACTATCACACAAAGGTGCACAAAGTAATATAAGCACATTACTCCAATGTATACATAAAGAAATACTTTAATAAATCAGTAATGTATGGAACTATCACACAAAGGTGCAAAATGTAATATAAGCACCTACTCAATGATACATAAAGAAATACTTTAATAATCCGTAATGTATGGGAACTTCACACAAAGGTGCAAAATGTAATATAAGCACATTACTATCAATGTATACATAAAGAAATATCTTTAATCAATCAGTAATGTATGGAACTATCACACACAAGGTGCAAAATGTAATATAAGCACATTACTCAATGTATACATAAAGAATACTTTAATAAATCAGTAATGTAGTAACTATCGCACAAAGGTGCAAAAATGAGTAGAGTTCTGTGAAGTGCAATAAAATGAAATCTCTTTCAAAATAGCATAAAAATCGAAGGACATATTGAAAAATGTGCAGTTAAAAGGTTTTTCTGCTTTATAATTAAGCCTCTGGTGTTTTAATAAACCCAAGTTTGAATAATTAAAATTTTGTAAATAAAAAAAAATAAAAGTATATCAATAAGAATAAGGGGCTTATGCTCCAACCTTAAACTTAAAGACCGACCCCAAATTCTTGTGATTTCACAGTACTAGTAAGAAAAAACACCCTTATACTGCTGTATACTGGATAGACTGAAACTAGAAGCCAATCCATGTAGTAATTTTAAAAACTTGTATGCAGATCACTGTTCCCCTTTAATCGCTGTAATCGCCAAAACATGTTGCTTGCTGTTTTACATATCTGTGTCTTCTCATCATTAAGAAATATGATGTGTCTAAATATTGCCAGTCTGCATCCTAAGTACCCTTAGTGAGTGTCACTGACACTCAGAGCTTTAGGCATTCCCATTAACAGACATTCCCATAGTTTAATCTGTAAATTACAACAGTTCATGAGCTTCTTCTACCTGGATCAATTCAGTTTATCTGCTTTCTAAGTAGAATGAAAGGTTAACATTAGGTAAAGTAAATGTCCGCATAAAGTGAGTGATATACTTTTTTTCCACTTTTTGTTTCAAGGGCTGGAAGTACAGTTGGGATTCTTTTATCAGCAAAGTAAATGGGGTGGGAAGGATACACTACAGTTATATCAAGTGGGAGGAGGGGAGGGAGGAGGGAGGGTGGCCTCCCCTGCGCATGTCACCATCCCACCCGGAGGCAAGAGAGGAGGCAGAATATGTTTGACAGGAGACAGCCACTACTATACGTTTCCTGGACTTTAGACATGGGCCGCGGAGAACCATAAGGAGCAGGATGTAAGGTAAGGATTTTGTTTATATACACAGGGGGCGGTAGTGGTTAAATTTTAGTTTTGGGTGTGGACTTCCCTTTTAAGGTTTTGACATGGTCTGACTAGGGTTCTTTTTCTACCTAAACACAGTATTCCGTGTCCTAAAGAAGAAAAATGTGCTATGTGTGAAATTACTTTGTTTAAGAACTTTCATAGAACTTCAAATTAGACTCATTTTTTTTATAGGAAAAATACATTCTTACTGTGTGTGGAAGTGCGGAGCCCACAAATCATCACTGCTGTCAATATATAAATGACTCCATTGTTTGATGAACTAAAAATTCCCAATCTCTTCTCTTCAAGACCTGAAGATCCGGTAAGATAATCCACTTCACGATGTCTAAGTGATGGGCAGTTCTCTATAATCCGTGAGGATGAGGTTTGACCGTGTATATTGTAACTTTAAACTGGAAATATAGGAATTCAACTAAAAAAAATGTAAACACTTTAAAAAATGTTATATATATAATGAATTGTTTCCCATAAAGTGCAATTATGTTTTAATGTTGCCTTTAATGTGTAGGTTGTGTCACTGCATTGCCATCTTATTGATTTTCTACAGTGTCATATTTTAGACTGTGCTATGGGATTCAAATATACTTATTTAAATATATAATATGGTGAATCAATAAGGATTATTCTGTCAAACACAAAGAATTGAAACAGATGAGCTGCACCTGACACATTTTCAGGGTATTCAATAAAGTTCTTATCGTTTAAAATGGTGCTAATTTGCCCCAACCAATGCAGATGTGGCTTTCAAATGTTAATAAAATCTGATTGGTGGGGGCAAAATTAGCACCATTTTAAATAATAAGAACTTTTATAAATCTCAGTTTGTCTATACTTTTGAAGATAGAGCTAAGTATATAAAAGACGATTGTGTTCCCACTTTGCGGAATTATGTAAATTATTGTCTATAGAAACCCCGCACTTGGTGGATATTGCTTCTTTTAGAAAAAGTATCTCCGAGCAGAAATTATTGCAAGAGGTTTAGAATTAAAAAATTCCCTATTTTTCAATGATACTAATTAAGTATTTGATGACTCAATGTAAAAGGGTTGGAACAGTACTGTTAAAATGAGTGTCTCTAATAGTAGAATATAAACAGATTTTGTTAAAGGGCATGTCCATGCTGCAAAAACTGTCAGGCAGTGTTCTAAGTCCCAGAAAGTAAAGAGTAGGAGCGGGGTGTCTCTCTAATGAGGCAATATGAGCAAATATGCTCAGGGCAGCACCCGATAAACAGCAAGAGGTGGCAGGCAGAGCTCATCTTTAATTTGTACCACAATTATGGTATGGATATAGGTCTTTTTGAGGATTGTATAAATACACCGCTGTGATGTGCAGTTTAAAAAAGACCAAATGTTTAATATAACCACCCCATTCCTGCAAACCAACACACACCTAACAGTGGTTTGGCATTCCACTCATGGCGCCTAGTGGTACATAAGGGCACAGCATTCAAAAAGTTTGGCTGCAGGTGGCAAAACCCCTAGAGACACGCCCTGAGTAGGAGCCTTCTTGTGTGTCCTCTGTCCTTGTCCTCTTGAAAACACTGGCAGCTCAGAGGGGCCCTCCCTTCCTCCCACCCTCCGGATCCCTTCTGGCTGCTTCGTCCTTATACTAAACAAACCCTTTTTCATAGTGTAGTCGCACCCCAAGCCACCCCCAACCAATTTTGTAAAATAAGAAAACATAAAATTATGCTCTCGTTCCCCTGGTATATCTGTATAGCCACAGCCATGTCTGTGATTGCCTACCTTCAGCCAATACAGAAATGCTTTGCGGTACGGCTCCTCTCTGCTGCGTCCGCAAGCAGCTAGCTGAGAGCAGACACCGTGGGGATGAAGGAGCATAAGTATATTCTGGGGCTGTTTTACAAACTAAATTGGTGGTTGACAGTGGGCTGGGAAAAATGTAATATTTGGGTGGACTGAATGATCATAGCACAGACAATATTATTCTGTCTATAACAGAAAAACTTGAATAAGATACAGCCTATCGTAAAAAACATTTTAGTTTAGATTATGATACAGGGATTGTACTGTGGTTATTCTTATCCTCCAGCCTGGTAGAAGGGAAGCTTGAGCGGCCCTCTATTTTTCCCGTGATTATCTCTATTATGACACCCAAAGGAACAAAATAATATAACTCTCCATATCGAGATTGCTCTTCTTACAGAAATGAGAAAGTGTTTGTCTCTTCATCCATCATAGAATTTTCATCTTTTTTGTACCATATGTGATTTAACAAATTTGTGTGGAGAGTATTATTGAATTATTAATACCATCTCGGTTATAAACAAAAACAAACAGGACAATCCCTTACAGATCTAGAAGAAATGTGTTTTACTTGCTACCCTGTATCTACCAACACCTCTTCCCTATGATAATAGTTTAACTGACATTTTTTACTGTAATTAGTAATATGTCTACCTAACTTATACAGTAGTGGTTAATGCCAAATTGAATATAAAAACCCTGCATTGACGCAATTGTTTCAAGGGAGCGGGCAATTTCAATCCTCTTAATAGTAGAAACTTTATAATAGATGGGTTCCAAATTGAGTGAAAAGATTCTAGTGTCTTTATACAAGAGGACCCTTCATAAAGGTAATAGATAAGGTTTGTCATAACAATCTCACATCAGTGGAATTTCAAGCTACTGTATTATATCCCTTAAAAATGACAGCTTTATCGCAATCCGCCATGCGATAAAGGCAAGCAGGTCGTCTTACTCAATACCATTGACTTGTTAATGAATCTGATCACACTACTTATGTGAAATTACAGGCTACAACCCATCTATGGAATATAGGAAATACCTGGTCGCCTTTATAGAGGAAAGGTTTTAATATTAAAGTCTTTGAAAACAAAATGGTTTTGTTTCCTTAAACCAGGTGACCCAGTTACCCCCGTTGACTCCCTAAGGTTCACAAGGAGGAAAGACCCCTAAGGGACATCCTATTCAAACCTAGCAAAGTAAGTCCAGGGGGCCACATGCAGCCGCTAGCTGTCCCTGACTGGCCCTCAATACTATGGTGCTCTTTATATATAGGGTGCTATGGTGCCTAGTATTAAATGAGTGCTATTTATATATGGGTGCTATGGTACTTAATACGGGGTGCTATTTATATGTGGGGATGCTATTTTATTCATGGCGTGCCTATTTAATTAGTGGGGCTATTTATATTTGGGGTGCTATGGTGCTATTTAAATATGGGTGGCTATTATATGTGGCATGGCTCTATTATATAGGGGTGAGCTATTTATATCTGGGGTGCTATTAATATATGGTTGTTATGGTGCTATTTATTCTGGGGTGCTATTAATATGGGTTCATTATGGTTGCATTTTATATGATGGCGGTTGCTATTACAAATTTGCGTTGGATTGCTAGGTTATATATGGAGTTCTATTTATCTAATGGGGTTGCTATTGGTGCTATTTTAAATATGGGGTGCAATTTAGATGTGAAGTACTATTTATATAACGGGGTGCTAGACTGTGATTTTATATATGGGGTGGTTGCGGTACTATGGTGCTATTAATATATGTTGGTGATATTTATATAATGGTGGATATATGGGGTGCTATTTAAATATACAGGGTGCTATTTATTATGGGGTGCTATGGTAGCTTGGATAAATATATGTTGGGATTCTATTTAATATTGAGGTGATTTTATTCTGTGGATGTATGGGGGTGTGGGTGGGGGGGGGTGTGTACTTCAAAGAGTAACTAGGAAATGCTGCTTTATGGATGTATGGGGATATTACCCTGTGATAGTGATACATCACCAGTAAACAGTAGGAATGCTGCTTTGATGTGTAATGGGGATATTACCCTGTGATAGTGATACTCACCAGAGTAAACATAGGATGCTGCTTATTGGATGGTAATGGGGGATATTACCCTGTGATAGTGATACTCACCAGAGTAAACATAGGAAATGCTGCTTTATGGATGGTATGGGGATATTACCCTGTGATAGTGATACGTCACCAAGTAACACAAGAAATGCTGCTTTATGGATGGTAATGGGGATATTACCCTTGATAGTGAACATCACCAGAGTAACATAGGAAATGCTGCTTAATGGATGGTAATGGGGTATTACCTTGATAGTGATACATCACCAAGTAAACATAGAAATGCTGCTTTATGTTGGTAATGGGGATATTACCCTGTGATAGTGATACTCACCAGAGTAAACATAGGAAATGCTGCTTTATGGTGTGTAATGGGATATTACCCTGTGATAGTGATACGTCACCAGAGTAACAAAGGAATGCTGCTTTATTGGTGGTATGGGGATATTACCCTGTGATAGTGATACGTCACCGAGTAAACAAGGAAATGCTGCTTTATGGGTGGTAATGGGGATATTACCCTGTGATAGTGAATGTACCAGAGTAACAAAGGAAATGCTGCTTTATGGATTTAATGGGGATATTACCCTGTGATAGTGATACATCACCAGAGTAAAAAAGGAAATGCTGCTTTATGGGTGTAATGGGGATATTACCCTGTGATAGTGATACGTCACAGAGTAAACAAAGGAATGCTGCTTTATGGATGGTAATGGGATATTACCCTGTGATAGTGAAATCACCAAGTAACATAGGAAATGCTGCTTTATGGATGGTAATGGGGATATTACCCTTGTGATGTGATCATCACCAGAGTAAATAGGAAATGCTGCTTTATGTGGTAATGGGATATTACCCTGTGATAGTGATACTCACCAGATGAAACATAGGAAATGCTGCTTTATGGTGGTAATGGGTTTTACCCTGTGATATTGATACATCACCAGAGTAAACAAGGAAGCTGCTTTATGGGTGGTATTGGATATTACCCGTGTGATAGTGATACATCCAGAGAGTAAACATAGGAAATGCTGCTTTATGGGTGGTAATGGGAATTTACCCTGTGATAGTGATACGTCACCAGAGTAAACAAAGAAATGCTGCTTTATGGTGTTAATGGGGATATTACCCTGTGATAGTGATACGTCCCCAGAGTAACAAAGGAAATGCTGCTTTATGGTGTTAATGGGGATATTACCCTGTGATAGTGATACATCACCAAGTAAACAGTAGGAATGCTGCTTTATGGGTGGTAATGGGTATATACCCTGTGATAGTGATACGTCACCAGAGTAAACAAGGAAAGCTGCTTTATGGTGGTAATGGGGATATTACCCTGTGATAGTGATACATCACCAAGTAAATAGGAAATGCTGCTTTATGGGTGGTATGTGGGATATTACCCGTGATAGTGTACTCACCAGAGTAAACATAGGAAATGCTGCTTTATGGGTGGTAATGGGATATTACCCTGTGATAGTGATCATCACCAGAGTAACAATAGAAATGCTGCTTTGGATGGTGTAATGGGATATTACCCTGTGATAGTGATACTCACCAGAGTAAACATAGGAAATGCTGCTTTATGGGTGGTAATGGGGATATTACCCTGTGATAGGTTACATCACCAGAGTAAACATAGGAAATGCTGCTTTATGGTGGTAATGGGGATATTACCCTGTGATAGTGATACATCACCAGAGTAAGAGGGAAATGCTGCTTATGGTGGTAATGGGGATATTACCCTGTGATATGTGATACATCACCAGAGTAAAGATGGAAATGCTGCTTTATGGATGGTAATGGGGATATTACCCGGTGATAGTGTACATCACCAGAGTAAATGGGAAATGCTGCTTATAGGATGGTAATGGGGATATTACCCTGTGATAGTGATACATCACCAGAGTAAATAGGAAATCGCGCTTTATGGATGGTAATGGGGATATTACCCTGTGATAGTGATACGTCACCAGAGTAAACAGTGAAATGCTGCTTATGGTGGTAATGGGATATACCCTTGATAGTGATACATCACCAGAGTAAAACATAAATGCTGCTTTATGGGTGGTAATGGGATATTACCCTGTGATAGTGATCATCCCCAGAGTAACTAGGAAATGCTGCTTTATGGGGGTAATGGGGAATTTACCCTGTGATGTGATACATCACCAAAGTAAAGGGAATGCTGCTTTATGGATGGTAATGGGGATATTACCCTGTGATAGTGATACGTCACCAGAGTAAACATAGGAAATCCTGCTTTATGGGTGGTAATGGGATATTACCCTGTGATAGTGATACATCACCAGAGTAAACATGGAAATGCTGCTTTATGGGTGGTAATGGGGATATTACCCTGTGATAGTGATATCCCCAGAGTAAAAAGGAAATGCTGCTTTATGGATGGTAATGGGGATATTACCCTTTGATAGTGATACATCACCAGAGTAATGGGAAATTGCTTTATGGATGGTAATGGGGAATTACCCTGTGATATGATACATCACCAGAGTAAACTAGGAATGCTGCTTTATGGATGGTAATGGGGATATTACCCTGTGATAGTGATACGTCACCAGAGTAACATAGGAAATGCTGCTTTTATGGTGGTAATGGGATATTACCCTTGATAGTGATACGATCACCAGGTAAACATAGGAACGCTGCTTTATGGTGGTAAGGGGGATATTACCCTGTGATAGTGATACATACCAGAGTAAACGTAGGAAAGCTGCTTTTTGGTGTAATGGGATATTACCCTGTGTAGTGATACTCACCAGAGTAAACATAGGAAATGCTGCTTTATGGATGGTAATGGGATATTACCCTGTGATAGTGATACTCACCAGAGTAAACAAGAGAAATGCTGCTTTATGGATGGTAATGGGGATATTACCCTGAGATAGTGATACATCACCACAGTAAACAGTAGGAAATGCTGCTTTATGGATGGTAATGGGGTTATTACCCTGTGATAGTGATATATCACCAGAGTAAACAATAGGAAATGCTGCTTTATGGGTGGTAATGGGGATATTACCCTGTGATAGTGATACGTCACCAGAGTAAACAGTAGGAGACGCTGCTTATGGGTGGTAATGGGTATTACCCTGTGATAGTGAACATTCACCAGAGTAAACTAGGAAAGCTGCTTTATGATGGTAATGGGGAATTACCCGTTGATAGTGATACTCACCGAGTAAAATAGGAAATGCTGCTTTATGGTGGAATGGGGATATTCCCCTGTGATAGTGATACATCACCAGAGTAAACTAGGAAATGCTGCTTTATGGTGGTATAAGGGATATTACCCGTGATAGTGATACTACACCAGAGTAAACAGTAGGAATGCTGCTTTTTGGATGGTAATGGGGATATTACCCTGGATAGTGATACATCACCAGTAAAGTAGGAAATGCTGCTTTGATGTAATGGGTTTAATACCCTGTGATAGTGATATCACCAGAGTAAAGGAAATGCTGCTTTATGGGGTAATGGGATATTACCCTGTGATAGTGATACGTCACCAGAGTAAACATGGAATGCTGCTTTAGTGGTAATGGGGATATTACCCTGTGATAGTGATATCACCAGAGTAAACAGTAGGAAATGCTGCTTTATGGGTGGTAATGGGGATATACCTGTGAAAGTGATCTCACCAGAGTAAACATGGAATGCTTTATGGATGGTAATGGATATTACCGTGATAGTGATAGTCACCAAGTAACGAGAAATGCTGCTTATGATGGTAATGGGGATATTACCCTGTGATAGTGATACTCACCAGAGTAAACAGGAAATGCTGCTTTATGGATGGTAATGGGGATATTACCCTGTGATAGTGAACATCACCGAGTAACAGTAGGAAATGCTGCTTTATGGATGGTAATGGGGATATTACCCTGTGATAGTGATACGTCACCAGAGTAAACATAGAAATGCTGCTTTATGGTTGGTAATGGGGATATTACCCTTGATGTGATACTCACCAGAGTAAACATAGGAAGCTGCTTTATGGTGTTAATGGGATATTACCTGTATAGTGATACTCACCAGAGTAAACAGTAGAAATGCTGCTTTATGGGGTAATGGGATATTACCCTGTGATGTGATACATCACCAGAGTAAACAAAGAAATCTGCTTTATGGTTGGTAATGGGGATTACCTGTATATGATACTCACCAGAGTAAACATAGGAAATGCTGCTTTATGGTGGTAATGGGGATATTACCCTGTGATAGTGATACATCACCAGAGTAAACAGTATAGATGCTGCTTTATGGGTGTTAATGGGGATATTACCCTGTGATAGTGATACATCACCAGTAACAGTAGGAATGCTGCTTTATGATTAATGGGGATATTACCCGGTGATAGTGATCATCACCAGAGTATGAGGAAATGCTGCTTTATGGATGTTAATGGGATATTACCCTGTGATAGTGATACATCACCGAAGTAAAAAGGAAATGCTGCTTTATGGATATGGGGATATTACCCTGTGATAGTGATACATCACCAGAGTAAACTGTAGGAAAGGCTGCTTATGGGTAGTAATGGGGATATTACCCTGTGTAGTGATACATCACCAGAGTAAACAGTAGGAATGCTGCTTGTGGTGATATGGTAACCCGGTGATAGTGATACATCACCAGAGAAACAGTAGGAATCTGCTTTATGGATTGGTAATGGGGATTTACCCTGTGATAGTGATACGTCACACGGATCACTCTCTCTTTGTATCAATACCAGAACTTGTAACTTCCTTGTTGCAGAAACTCATCCAGCTTTTTATGAAACTGACCAAGAACCTGCCATAACAACATCCAATGGAAAACAGTTCCATAGCTTTACCGTTTCTCACATGACAAACCCTTTCCCACTCTACTTTATGTATCAATAACCAGTAACTTGTAACATTCCTGTGCGAAACTCATCCAAGCTTTTTATTAACTGACCAATGAACCTGCCTAAACAACGTCCACTGGAAGACGTTCCATACCTTTACCGTTCCACAGGAAAAACCCTTTCCAACTCCACTTTATGTTATCAATACCTAACTTGTAACATTCCTTGTTTGTAGAAACTCATCAGCTTTTATAACTGACGCAGTGAACCTGCCATAACAACCGTCCACTGGAAGACAGTCCATAGCTTTACCGTTCTCACAGTGAAAAAACCCTTTCCAACTCTACTTATGTATCAATACCATTAACTTGTAACATTCCCTGTATGCAGAAACTCCATCCAGCTTTTATTAAACTGACCAATGAACCTGCCATAACAACGTCCACTGGAGGACAGTTCCATAGCTTTCGTTCTCACAGTAAAAACCCTTTCCGAACTTGAACCTAAACCTTTTTCTTCAATCTTAAAGAGATTCCACGTGTCCTCTGACATTTTCTATTGGTGAACAATGCCCCGATATGTTTATTGTAGGCCCTTAATGTATTTAACAACGTAACATCAGCTACCAAATGGTAATTTATCCATCTCTCTTCATTTCAAGCTCCCCCAACCCCCTATTAATTTAGTTTGCCGTTCACTTAAACCTTTTCCATTTCAAAGATGTCCTTTTTGTACCAAATTTTGATTACAAAAGGGCACTGCATATTCCAATTAGGCCTTACCAATGCTTTGAAAGAGGGGAAATTACATTTTCCCTCTTAATCATACCTCTCTCTTATACAAGACAATACCATGCTGGCTCTGGCTGTTTTTGCGCCCTGGCACTGCTTGCTACCTTTAAGTTTTTTTATCCACTAAACTCCAAGATCCTTTCCAACAGGGACTCACTTAACACAGAGCCATTTATAGTATAGTAGCACAAGAGATTTTTAAGTCCAAAAGCATCACCTTCCATTTATCACCATTGAATCTCATCTGCCACTTACTGCAGGCCCAATGTTGACAATCTATCTAGATCCCCCTCAAATGATTGCACATCCTCTGAAGTTTTTAATGGTCACAAAGTTTTTGTGTCATAGCAAAACCACGAAACCTTGCTGACAATACCACCAAATCATTAATAACAGATTAAATAGAAACGGCCCCAACACAGACCCTGTGCAACCCCACTGAGCACTTTAGTCTATAATATTGTATATATAATGAGTCCCCATTTACAACACTCTCTGTATCCTATTTCTTAACCAATGTAAGGTAAAGATTTTTTAAACTTCTAGTGGACGTCCAGTGTGGGTAAAATGTGGGTTTGGGAGTGGACATGCCCTTTAAATGGATATTGGAATACAATATATAGTGAAACAATATTAAAGAAATTGCCTTTTCCAGTCTTCCTTCTAATATAACTTGTTTTGAAACTATAATTTATTTAAAAGCAGTTGTATTTTTTGATCAGAAAGAATAATGATTATCCCTTATGGAAGGAATTTTTAAGCTATTTTCTTCTAGTAGGTTAATTAAAGCCTGTGTGGTGATTACAATAGAGCGTAGGGTATTTAACATCTGACAGACCCATCATTCTAGTCACTGTAACATTTTACACTAAGAAAGGACATGGTACTCCCGTCATCCTTCTGTAATAATCCCTCATTATCATCAGATAATTTCTGCATCGCCCTAACTGGATGTCTCATTACCGATAATAGCTACAAGTTAATATTTTATGGGATAAGCATATGAAACCAAAGATGGGGACTGTATTATTGCAGCTAATTCTACAGATACAGGAACACCGGTCTGGTGATTCAAAGGATTATGCATAGTGTTATGCAATTTAAATGTTACTGGTAAAAACTTTTACAGTTTTGAATGATGTCAAATTATGCTTGTGAAGGTTCTCTCCATCCAGGTCTTGGTATATTCTGTAATATTCACATCCAGGTTTGGTATATCTGTAATATTCATCCATCCAGGTCATGGTATATCTGTAATATTCATATTCATCCAAGGTCATGGTACTATCTGTAATAATTCATTCATCCGGTCAGGAAATATCTGTAATATTCATTCATCCGGGTCACTGGTATTCTGTAATATTCATTCATCCAGGTCACGGTATATCTGTAATATTCATTCATCCGTCATGTATATCTGTAATTCACCATCCAGGTCTGGTATATCTGTATATTCATCCACCAGGTCTTTGGTATTCTTATCATCCTCCGGTCTTGGTATATCTGCAATATTCATCCATCCAGGTCTTGGTATATCTGTAATATAATCCATCCAGTCTTGGTATATCTGTAATATTCATTCATCCAGGTCATGGTATATCTGTAATATTCATCATCCCGTCTGGTATATCTGTAATATTCTTCATTCAGGTCATGTTGTCTGTAATATTCATCCATCCAGGTCATGTATATCTGGTAATATTCATCCATCCAGTCTTGGTATATCTGTAATATTCAATCCCATCCAGGTCTTGGTATATCTGCAATATTCTCCAACCCATCCAGGTCATTGGTATATCTGTAATATTCCTTATCCAGGTCATGGTAATAATTCTCTAATATTCATCTTACCAGGTCATGGTATATCTTTGCAATATTCCATCACAGGTCATGGTATATCTGCAATATTCATTCATCATGTCATGGTATATCTGTAATATTCTTCATCCAGGTCATGGTATATCTGTAATATTCATTCATCCAGGTCATGGTATATCTGTAATATTCATTCATCCAGGTCATGTATATCTGTAATATTTATCCATCCAGTCATGGTATATCTGCAATATCATCCACCGGGGTCATTGGATATATATCTGCAATATTCATCATCCAGGTCATGGTATCTGTAATATTCATTTACCGGTCATGGTAGATCTGTAATATTCATCCATCCAGTCATGGTAAATCCTGCTAATATTCATTCATCCAGGTCATGGTATATCTGTAAATTCATTCATCCAGGTCCATGGTATATCTGTATCTCATTCATCCAGGTCATGGTATATCTGTAATATTCATCCATCCCAGGTCATGGTATATCTGTAATTTCATCCCCATCAGGTATAGTATTTAGTATGTCATAGTTAGTATAGTATAGGAGATATTTGAGGTTGAATAAAACAACACGTCCATCCAGTTTCAAACCCACTAGCAATATCCTCATTTCCTGCCTAAGGGCTAGGCCACACTAGCGCGTTGCCGCACAGCTTTCGCGCTCGTACGCATTGCGCACGCGATTTTTCTAAAATGGAAATCGCGGAACGCAAAATTCCCGCCGATTTCCGATGCACATGCGATTGCGCGTCGTTCACGTTTTGGTAACGCATGCGTTCACCATTTTGTGCGTTACGCAGCGTTTCCATAACGTGAATGGCAAAACGCATGCGCAAAACCGAACGCAAAGGCGAACGGCACAAGAAAACGCACAACATCGCGTGCGATCACTCTCGCGATTTTGTGTGCGATTCCTGTGCGTTGTAATGTGGCCTCAGCCTAACGTGTTGATCCAGAGGAAGGCAAAAAAAACCCACAAAATTTATTGAAGGGGGGAAATTCCTTTCCTGACTCCAGTGGCATACAGAATTTCCCTGGATCACCTCTACTTTATGTATCAATACCATGTACCTTGAACATCCCTTGTTTGCAGAAACTCATCCCATGCTTTTATTAAACTGACCACTGAACCTGCCATACCAACGTCCACTGGAGTAACAGTTCCATAGCTTTACCGTTCTCCACAGTGACAAACCCTTTCCCAACTCTTACTTTATGTATAATACAACCAGTAACTTGTAACATTCCTTGTTTGTGAAACTCATCCACTTTTTATAAACTGACCACGAACCCTGCCATAACAACCGCCACTGAAGACAGTTCCATAGCTTTACCGTTCTCAACAGTGAAAAAACCCTTTCCCAACTCTACTTTATGTATCAAAACCAGTAACTGTAACATTCCTTGTTTGCAGAAACTCACTCCAGCTTTTTAACTATACCAATGAACCTGCCATAACAACGTCCACTGAAGACAGTTCCCTAGCTTTACTGTTCCCCAGTGACACCCTTTCCCAACTCTACTTTAGTTATCAATCCCAGTAACTTGTAACATTCCTTGTTTGTAAAACTCATCCAGCTTTTTATTAAACTGACCAATGAACCTGCCATAAACACGTCCACTGAAGACAGTTCATAAGCTTTAAACCGTTCTCACAGTGACAAACCCTTTCCCAACTCTACTTTATGTATCAATACCAGTAAACTTGTGTAACATTCCTTGTTTTTAGAACTCATCCAGCTTTTTATTAAACTGACCATGAACCTGCCATAACAACGTCCCCTGGAAGACAGTTACACATAACTTTATTACCGTTCTCACTGACAAACCCTTTCCCAACTCTACTTTATGTATCAATCCCATTAACTTGTACATTCCTTGTTTGTAAAACTCATCCAGCTTTTTTATTAAACTGACAACATGAACCTGCCATTACACGTACAACGTCCACTGAGACAGTTCCATAGCTTTAACCGTTCTCACAGTGAAAAACCCTTTCCCAACTCTACTTATGTATCAATACCGTAACCTTGTAACATTCCTTGTTTTGTAGAAACTCTCCCGCTTTTTTTAAACTGACCAATGAACCTGCCATAACAACATCCAATGGAAGACAGTTCCCTAGCTTTAAAACCGTTCTCACAGTGACAAAACCCTTTCCCAACTCTACTTTATGTATCATCCCAGTAACTTGTAACATTCCTTTTTGCAGAAACTCATCCAGCTTTTTTTTTAAACTGACGAATGAACCTGCCATAACAACGGTCCACTGAAGACAGTTCCATAGCTTTACTGTTCTCACAGTACAAACCCTTTCCCTACTCTACTTATGTATCAATACCAGTACTTGTAACATTCCTTGTTTGTAGAAACTCTCCGCTTTTTATTAAACTAGACCAATGAACCTGCCATAACCAACATCCACTGGAAACAGTCCATAGCTTTACCGTTCCTCACAGTGACAAACCCTTTCCCAACTCTACTTTATGTTCAATCCCGTAACTTGTAACTTCCTGTTTTTAGAAACTCATCAGCTTTTTATTAAACTGACCAATGAACCTGCCATACAACATCCACTGGAAGACAGTTCCATAGCTTTAAACCGTTCTCACAGTGACAACCCCTTTCCCACTCTACTTATGTATCATCCCATAACTTGTAACATTCTTGTTTGTAGAAACTCATCCAGCTTTTTATTAAACTGACCAATGAACCTGCCATTACAACGTCCACTGGAAGACAGTTCCATAGCTTTACCGTTCTCACAGTACAAACCCTTTCCCAACTCTACTTTATGTATCATCCAGTAACTTGTAACATTCCTTGTTTGTAAAAAACTCATCCAGCCTTTTTTATTAACTGACAATGAACCTGCCATAACATCATCCCCTGAGACAGTTCCATAGCTTTAACCGTTCTCACGTGACAACCCTTTTCCCAACTCTACTTATGTATCAATCCCAGTAACTTGTAACATTTCTTGTTTGTAGAAACTTCATCCAGCTTTTTATTAAACTGACCAATGAACCGACCTGCATAAACACATCCACTGGAAGACAGTTCCATAGCTTTACCGTTCTCACAGTGACAAACCTTTCTCCCAACTCTACTTTATGTATCAATCCCGTAACTTGTACACTTTCTTGTTTGTAGAAACTCATCATCCCCGCTTTTTATTAAACTGACCAATGAACCTGCCATCACAACTTCCACTGGAGACTTTTCCATAGCTTTACACGTTCTATCTCAAATGACACACCCTTTCCCAACCTACTTTAGTCTCAATCCCAGTAACTTGTAACATTTCTTGTTTGTAGAAACCTCATCCACTTTTTATTAAACCTGACCAATAACCTACCATTACAACGTCCACTGGAAGACAGTTCCATTGCTTAAAACCGTTTTCACACACAGTGAAAAAAACCCTTTCCAGCCTTGAAGCCTAAACCTTTTTTCTTCAGACTTAAGGATGTCCTCGTTTCCTTTGACCATTTTCTATTGGTGACAATGCCCCAGATAGTTTATTGTATGGCCCGTTAATATATTTAGGTACATCGGTATACCTGTATATTCATCCCGGTCAAGGTATATCTGTAATATCATTCATCCATGTCACAGTATATCTGTAATATTACTTCATCATGACACGGTATCTCTTAATATTCATTCATCCCATGTCACGGTATAATCTGTAATATTCAATTCATCCAGTTCATGGTATACCTATAATATTCATCCATCCAGGTCATGGTATATCTGTATATCATTCATTCATCCAGGTCATGGTATATCTGTTATTCATCCCATCCAGGTCAGGTATATCTGTAATAATTCATCCAGGTCATGGTATACTCTGTAATAATTATTCTTCGCAGTCATGGTATATCTGTAATTTCATTCCTCCAGGTCATGGTAATATCTCTATAATTACTTCTTCCAGGTCATTGTAATATCTGTAATATTCAATCCATCCAGGTCATGGTAATCTGTAATATTCATCATCCAGCCACGGTTAATATACTCTGTAATTTCATCCATCCAGGTCACGGTATATCTGTAATATTCATTCCATCCAGTCATGGTATATCTGTAATTCATCCATCCAGGTCATGGTTTATACTCGTAAGTATTCATCCATCCAGGTAACGGTATATCTGTAATATTCACTTCATCCAGGTCTGGTATAATCTGTAATATTCATCCACCAGGTCACGGTATATCTGTAATATTCATTCATCCAGGTCACGGTATATCTGTAATATTCATCCTCCAGTCATGGTAATCTATCTTATATTCGTTCATCCAGGTCACGGTATATCTGTAATATCATTCATCCAGGTCACGGTATATACTGTAATATTCATCCATCCAGGTCACGGTATATCTGTAATATTCATTCATCCAGGTCACGGTTATCTTAATATTCGTTCATCCAGGTCACGGTATATCTGTAAATTCATCATCCAGGTCACGTATACTGGTAATATTCATCCATCAGTCATGGTAATATCTGTAATATTCATTCATCCAGGTCATGGAATACTCCATTGTAATTCCATTAGATCAACTGGAGTTGATAACATCTCCAAGAACTAAACGTTAAGTCCAGTTGAATAAACGGATATAGATGTTGTAAATTACTTCAATCTGCATCAGAAAAATGCACAAGGGACAGCACACACAGAAATAGATTTATTTATATGGTAAATAACCCAAGGCTAAAAGCCTTAGCCATATATTATTTGTGTGCATGGGCATCTGCACTAGGGGGGCATTTGGTCTTTTCGTTTACCGTAATCCGGAAGTGAAGGAAACAGGCTTTAGGACCCCCGACTAAAAATTGCAGTCGGAGACACAGTATCTGGCGATGTGGGGCGGGCTGTTTGTACTTAATGGAGGTGCTGGGATACAGTATGGGAGGTGGACAGTAACACATGGTCTAGGTCAGTACAGGTTGGATCTGGCCTGTTACACTACAAATGTCCATCTGGGAGTTTTTAGTAACTTTAACACCCTTCCCTTACATGGTCAGTACTAGTTACTAGTAAGGATCAGGCAGCAGGGTGCAGTGTCTGTTTGGCGGGCTAAGTACAATACCCATAATGTGTACATATGGGGACATCTGATGTTTGAGGCCAAGACTTCTGTCTTGTTTTGTGTCAGTGTGTAATGTGTCAATTTATCAGTGCATGTGTGTGTCATATGTGTGGTTTCAGTATTCAGTGCATGTGGTGTATGTCATTATATCAGTGAATATGTGTGGTTGTTGTGTCACTTTATCAGTGTATGTATGTGCTAGTGTATCAGTGCATTTGGTGTGTGTACAGTAATTCAGTGCTGTTGTGTGTGTGTGTGTGTGTGTCAGTATATCAGTGTATGTGTGTGCCTGTATATTAATGCCAATGCGTGTGTCGTATATCAGTGCATGTGTGTGTCATATGTGTTGTCAGTTTATCATGTATATGTTGTCAGTGTATCAGTGCATTGTGTGTGTTACAGTATATCAGTGCATGAGTGTGTATGTCAGTATATAAGTGTATGTGTGTGTGTGTTTTGGTTGTATACATTGCATGTGCGTGTTATATGTGTATGTCAGTTTATTCAGTGTATGTGTGTGTCATATATAAACCAGTGCATTTGTGTGTTACACATATATAAGTGCATGTAGTGTGTGTCAATATATCAGTTGATATGTGTGTCTATACAGTATGTCAGTGAGTTTGTGTTCATATTGTGTGGTATTTGTGTGTGGCAATATAGATATAGGACACAGGCAGATAGATGATAGACATCACTATCACAGGGTAATATCCCCATTACCACCCATAAAGCAGCATTTCCTATGTTTACTCTGGTGACGTATCATTATCAAAGGATAATATCCCCATTACCACCCATAAAGCAGCATATTCTTTGTTTACTCTGGTGATGTATCACAATCACAGGGTAATATCCCCATTACCTTCCATAAAGCAGCATTTCCTACTGTTTACTCTGGTGACGTATCACTATCACAGGATAATATTCCCATTACCATCCATAAAGCAGCGTTTCCTATGTTTACTCTGGTGATGTATCACTATCATAGGGTAATATCCCCATTACCATCCATAAAGCAGCATTTCCTACTGTTTACTCTGGTGACGTATCACTATCCCAGGGTAATATCCCCATTACCATCCATAAAGCAGCATTTCCTACTGTTTACTCTGGTGATGTATCACTATCACAGGGTAATATCCCCATTACCATCCATAAAGCAGCATTTCCTACAGTTTACTCTGGTGATGTATCACTATCACAGGGTAATATCCCCATTACCCCTGTGATGTGATACATCCCAGAGTAAAATAGGAAATGCTGCTTTATGGTGGTAATACGGGAATTACCCTGTGAGATGATACGTCACCAGAGTAAACAAAGAAATGCTGCTTTAATGGGTGGTAATGGGGATATTACCCTGTGATAGTGATACATCACCAGAGTAAACATAGGAAGCTGCTTTATGGGTGGTAAGGGATATTACCCTGTGATAGTGATACGTCACCAGAGTAAACAAGGAAATGCTGCTTTATGGTTGAATGGGGATATTACCCTGTATAGTGATACGTCACCAGAGTAAACAAAGGAAATGCTGCTTTATGGATGGTAATGGGATATTACCCTGATATTGATACTCACCAGAGTAAACAAAGGAAATGCTGCTTTATGGTGGTAATGGGAGATTTACCCTGTGATAGTGATACATCACCAGAGTAAACATGAAATGCTGCTTTATGGGTGGTAATGGGGATATTACCCTGTAGTGATACTCACCAAGTAAACAATAGGAAATGCTGCTTTATGGTGGTAATGGGGATATTACCCTTGTGATAGTATACATCACCAGAGTAAACATAGGAAATGCTGCTTTATGGATGGTAATGGGGATATTACCCTGGATAGTGATACATCACCAGAGTAACATGGAAATGCTGCTTTTTATGGTAATGGGATATTACCCTGTGATAGTGATACATCACCAGAGTAAACATAGGAAATGCTGCTTTATGATGGTAATGGGGATATTACCCTGTGATAGTGATCATCACCAGAGTAAACTATGGAATGCTGCTTTATGGATGGTAATGGGATATTACCCTGTGATAGTGATACATCACCAGAGTAAACATAGGAATGCTGCTTTATGGTGGTAATGGGTATTACCCTGTGATAGTGATACGTCACCAGAGTAAACATAGGAAATGCTGCTTTATGGATGGTAATGGGGATATTACCTGTGATAGTGATACATCACCAGAGTAACATAGGAAATGCTGCTTTATGGATGGTAATGGGGATATTACCCTGTATAGTGATACTCACCAGAGTAAACATAGGAAATGCTGCTTTATGATGGTAATGGGGATTTCCCCTGTGATAGTGATACGTCACAGAGTAACAAAGGAAATGCTGCTTTATGGGTGGTAATGGGGATATTACCCTGTGATAGTGACTATCACCAGAGTAACACAGGAAATGCTGCTTTATGGTGGTAATGGGAATTACCCTGTGATAGTGATAGTCACCAGAGTAACAAGGAAATGCTGCTTTATGGATGTTAATGGGATATTACCCTGTGATAGTGATACTCACCAGAGTAAGATAGGAAATGCTGCTTTATGGGTGGTAATGGGATATTACCCTGTGATAGTGATACTCACTAGAGTAAACAAGGAAATGCTGCTTTATGGTGGTAATGGGGATATTACCCTGTGATAGTGATACTCACCAGAGTAAACATAGAAATGCTGCTTTATGGAGGTAATGGGGATATTACCCTGTGATAGTGATACATCACCAGAGTAAAGATAGGAAATGCTGCTTTATGGATGGTAATAGGGATATACCCTGTGATAATGATACGTCACCAGAGTAAACATGAAATGCTGCTTTATGGGTGGTAATGGGGATATTACCCTGTGTAGTGATACATCACCAGAGTAACAGTAGGAAACGCTGCTTTATGGGTGGTAATGGGATATTACCCTGTGATAGTGATACATCACCAGAGTAAACATAGGAAATGCTGCTTATGGTGTGTAATGGGGATATTACCCTGTGATAGTGATCGTCACCAGAGTAAACAAGGAAATGCTGCTTTATGGTGTGTAATGGGGATATTACCCTGTGATAGTGATAGTCACCAGAGTAAACAAGAAATGCTGCTTTTATGGATGTTAATGGGGATATTACCCTGGATAGTGATACATCACCAGAGTAAAGTAGGAAACTGCTTTATGGTGGTAATGGGGATATTACCCTGTGATAGTGATACGTCACTAGAGTAAACAAGGAATGCTGCTTTATGGTTGGTAATGGGGATATTACCCGTGATAGTGATACATCACCAGAGTAAATAGGAAATGCTGCTTTATGGATGGTATAGGCTATTGATAGTGATACTCACAGAGTAAAAGTAGAAAGCTGCTTTATATATGGTGAATGGATATTACCCTGTGATAGTGATACGTCACCAGAGTAAACTAGGAAATGCTGCTTTATGATGGTAATGGGATATTACCCTGTGATAGTGATACTCACCAGAGTAAACAGTAGGAATGCTGCTTTATGGGTGGTAATGGGGATATTACCCTGTGATAGTGACATCCACCAGAGTAAACATAGGAAATGCTGCTTTATGGGTGTGTAATGGGATATTACCCTGTGATAGTGATACTCACCAGAGTAAACGGAAATGCTGCTTATGTGGTAATGGGGATATTACCCTGTGATAGTGATACTCACCAGAGTAAAGGAAATTGCTGCTTTATGGTGGTAATGGGGATATTACCCTGTGATAGTGATACTCACCAGAGTAAAAGGGAAATGCTGCTTTATGGTGGTAATGGGGATATTACCCTGATAGTGATACATCACCAGAGTAAAATGGAAATGCTGCTTTATGGTGGTAATGGGGATTTCCCCTGTGATAGTGATACTCACCAGAGTAAACATAGGAAATGCTGCTTTATGGGTGGTAATGGGATATTCCCCTGTGATAGTGATACATCACCAGAGTAAACATAGGAAATGCTGCTTATGGGTGGTAATGGGGATTATTACCCTGTATAGTGATCATTCACCAAGTAAAGATAAAATGCTGCTTTAATGTATGTAAGGGGATATTACCCTGTGATAGTGATACATCACCAGAGTAAAATAGGAAATGCTGCTTTATGATGGTAATGGGGATATTACCCTGTGATAGTGATACTCACCAAGTAAACATAGAAATGCTGCTTTATTGGTTGGTAATGGGGATATTACCCTGTGATAGTGATACATCACCAGAGTTAAACATAGGAAATGCTGCTTTAATGGTGTAATGGGGATATTACCCTGTGATAGTGATAATCACCAGAGTAAATAGGAAATGCTGCTTTATGGATGGTAATGGGATATACCCTGTGATAGTGATACACCACCAAGTAAACATGGAAATGCTGCTTATGGATGGTAATGGGGATATTACCACCTGTGATAGTGATACTCACCAGAGTAACATAGGAAATGCTGCTTTAGGGATGGTAATGGGGAATACCCTGTGATAGTGATCTCACCAGAGTACATGGAATGCTGCTTTAGGGTGTTATGGGGATATTACCCTGTGATAGTGATACGTCACCAGAGTAAACAGGAAATGCTGCTTTATGGTGGAATGGGGATATTACCCTGTGATAGTGATACATCACCAAGTAAACTAGGAAAGCTGCTTTGTGGTGGTAATGGGATATTACCCTGTGATAGTGATACTCACCAGAGTAAACATAGGAAATGCTGCTTTATGGATGGTAATGGGGATTTTACCTTGTGATAGTGATACTCACCAGAGTAAACATAGGAAATGCTGCTTTATGGATGGTTGGGGATATACCCTGTGATAGTGATACATCACCAGAGTAAACATAGAAATGCTGCTTTATGGATGGTAATGGGGTTATTACCCTGTATAGTGATAATCACCAGAGTAAACATAGGAAATGCTGCTTTTTGGTGGTAATGGGGATATTACCCTGTGATAGTGATACTCACCAGAGTAAACTAGGAAACTCTGCTTTATGTTGGTAATGGGGTATATTACCCTTGTATAGTGATACATCACCAGAGTAAAACTAGGAAAGCTGCTTTATGGATGGTAATGGGGATATTACCCTGATAGATGATACTCACCAGAGTAAACAAGGAAATGCTGCTTTATGGTGGTAATGGGGATATTACCCTGTGATAGTGATACATCACCAGAGTAAACAGGAAATGCTGCTTTATGGGTGTAATGGGATATTACCCGTGATAGTGATACGTCACCAAGTAAACAGAGAAATGCTGCTTTTATGGATGGTAATGGGATATTACCCTGGATAGTGATACTCACCAGTAACATAGGAAATGCGGCTTTGATTGTAATGGGGTTTTACCCTGTGATAGTGATTGTCACCAGAGTAAACATAGAAATGCTGCTTTATGGTGGTAATGGGGATTACCCTGTGATGTGATCGTCACCAGAGTAACAGTAGTGCGGCTTTTATAGTGGTAATGGGATATTCCCCTGTGATAGTGATACATCACCAGAGTAAAATAGGAAATGCTGCTTTATGGGTGGTAATGGGGATATACACTGTGATAGTGATCGTCACCAGAGTAAACATAAGCTGCTTTATGGATGGTAATGGGGAATATTACCCTGTGATAGTGATACATCACCAGTAAACGTAGGAAATGCTGCTTTATGGTGGTAATGGGGATATTACCCTGTGATAGTGATACTCACCAGGTAAGACATGAGAATGCTGCTTTATATGGTAATGGGGATATTACCCTGTGAGTAATACATCACCAGAGTAAACAGTAGGAAATGCTGCTTTATGGATGGTAATGGGAGTATTACCCTGGATAGTGATACTCACCAGAGTAAACAGAGGAAATGCTGCTTTATTGGATGGTATGGGGTATTACCCTGATAGTGATACATCACCAGAGTAAACATAGGAAACCTGCTTTATGGATGTAATGGGAGATATATCCTGTGATATTGTACGTCACCAAGTAACAGTAGGAAATGCTGCTTTATGGAGGTAATGGGATATTACCCTGTGATAGTGATACATCACCAGAGTAAACAGAAAATGCTGCTTTATGGATGTTAATGGGGTATATCCTTTGATATGATACTCACCAGAGTAACATAGGAAATGCTGCTTTATGGTGGTAATGGGGATATTACCCTGTGATATTGATACATCACCAAGTAACAGTAGGAATGTCTGCTTTATGGTGGTAATGGGGATATTACCCTGTGATAGTGATACATCACCAAGTAAAGTAGGAATGCTGCTTTATGTGATATGGGGATATTACCCTGTGATAGTGATACATCACCAGAGTAAACGTAGGAAATGCTGCTTTATGGGTGTAATGGGGATATTACCCTGTGATAGTGATACATCACCAGAGTAAACATAGAGATGCTGCTTTATTGTAATGGGGATTTAACCCTGTGATAGTGATACATCACCAGAGTACACTAGGAAATGCTGCTTATGGTGTTAATGGGATATCTCCCTGTGATAGTGATACATCACCAGATAAACATAGGAATGCTGCTTATGGATGGTAAGGGGGATATTACCCTGTGATAGTGATACATCACAGAGTAAACATAGGAGTGCTGCTTTATGTGATATGGGGATATTACCCTGTGATAGTGATACTCACCGAGTAAACGTAGGAATGCTGCTTATTGTGTATATGGGATATTACCCTGTGATAGTGATACATCACCAAGTAAACAGTAGGAATGCTGCTTTATGATGTAATGGGATATTACCTGTGATAGTGATCATCACCAGAGTAAACAGTAGGAATGCTGCTTTATGGATGGTAATGGGGATATTACCCTGTGATAGTGATACATCACCAGAGTAACAGTAGGAAATGCTGCTTTATGGATGGTATGGGGATATTACCCTTGATAGTGATACATCACCAAGTAAACATAGGAAACCTGCTTTATGGATGGTAATGGGGATATTACCTGTGATAGTGATACTCACCAGAGTAAACAGTAGAAATGCTGCTTATTGGGTAATGGGATATTACCCTGTATGTGATACATCACCAGAGTAAACAAGGAAATGCTGCTGTTATGGATGGTAATGGGGATATTACCTCTTGATATGATACTCACCAGAGTAAACATAGGAAATGCTGCTTTATGGATGGTAATGGGGATATTACCCTGTGTAGTGATATCACAGCACAGTAAACGTAGGAATGCTGCTTTATGTGGTAATGGGGATATTACCCTGTGATAGTGAACATCACCCCAGAGTAAACAGTAGGAATGCTGCTTTATGGTGTAATGGGGATATTACCCTGTGAATGTGATACATCACCAGAGTAAACGTAGGAAATGCTGCTTATGGTGGTAATGGGGATTTACCCTGTGATAGTGATCATCACCAGAGTAAACATAGGAAATGCTGCTTTATGATGGTAATGGGATATTCCTGTGATAGTGATACTCACCAGAGTAAACAAGGAAATGCTGCTTTATGGATGTAATGGGGATATTACCCTGAATAGTGATACATCACCAGAGTAAACGTAGAAATGCTGCTTTATGGTGGTAATGGGGTATTACCCTGTGATATTGATATCACCAGAGTAAACGATAGGAAGCTGCTTTATGGGTGTAATGGGATATTACCCTGTGATAGTGATACGTCACCAGAGTAAACAGTAGGAAGCTGCTTTATGGATGGTAATGGGGAATTACCCTGTGATAGTGATACATCACCAGAGTAAATAGGAAACCTGCTTTATGGATGGTAATGGGGATATTACCCTGTGATAGTGATACATCACCAGGTAAACTAGGAAATGCTGCTTTATGGATGGTAATGGGGATATTACCCTGTGATAGTGATACTCACCAGAGTAAACGTAGGAATGCTGCTTTATGGTGTAATGGGGATATTACCCTGTGATAGTGATACATCACCAAGTAAACAGTAGGAAAGCTTGCTTTATGGATGTTAATGGGTATTTACCCTGTGATAGTGTACGTCACCGGATCAACTCTAGACTTTATGTATCAATATCCAGAACTTGTAACATTCCTTGTTGATCAGAAACTCATCCATTTTTTATGAAACTGACAATGAACCTGCCATAAACATCCATGAAGACAGTTCCATAGCTTTAACGTTCTCACATGACAAACCCTTCCCAACTCTACTTTATGTACTCAATCCCATTAACTTGTAAACATTCCCTGTTTGCAGAAACTCATCCAGCTTTTTATAAACGGACAACTGAACCGCCATAACAACGTCACGGAAGACAGTTCCATAGCTTTACCGTTCTCACAGGGAAAACCCTTTCCCAACTCACTTTATGTATCAATAACCAGTAACTTGTAACATTCTTGTTTGTAGAAACTCATCCATCTTTTATAAACTGACGCAATGAACACTCCATAACAAACGCCACTGGAAGACAGTTCCATAGCTTTACCGTTCTCACAGTGAACAACCCTTTACCCAACTCTACTTATGTATCAATACCAGTAACTTGTAACATTCCCTGTATGCAGAAACTCATCCAGCTTTTTATTAAACTGACCAATGAACCTGCCATAACAACGTCCACTGGAAGACAGTTCCATAGCGTTTACCGTTCTCAACAGTAAAACACCTTTCCGAACTTGAAGCCTAACCTTTTTTCTTCAAATCTTAAGAGATGTCCACGTGTCCTCTGACATTTTCTATGGTGACAATGCCCCAGATAGTTTTATTGTATGGCCCGTTAATGGTATTTTTATACACAGTAATCATCCAGCTTACTAATGGTAATTTATCCAGTCTCTCTTCATTTTCAAGCTCCCCCACCCCCTATTAATTTAGTTGCCGTTCACTAAACCTTTCCATTTCAAAGTGTCCTTTTGTACCAATTTTGATTACAAATTGCACTGCATATTCCAAATGAGGCCTTACCATTGCTTTGTAAGAGGGGAGAATTACATTTTCCTCCCTTGAATCATACCTCTCTTTATCAAGACAATACCATGCTGGCTCTGGCTGTTGCCGCTGGCACTGCTTGCTACCTTTAATTTGTTATCCACTAAACTCCAAGATCCTTTTCCAACAGGGACTCACTTAACACAGAGCCATTTATAGTTAAGTAGCACAAGGATTTTTAGTCCAAATGCATCACCTTCCATTTATCAACATTGAATTCATCTGCCACTTAGCAGCCCAATGTGATCAATCTATCTAGATCCCCCTGCAATGATTGCACATCCTCTGAAGTTTTTAATGGTCACAAAGTTTGTGTCATCAGCAAACACAGAAACCTTGCTGACAATACCCCACAATCATTAATAACAGATTAAATAGAAACGGCCCCAACACAGAACCCTGTCACCCCACTGAGCACTTTAGTCTATAATGTTGTATATATATATGAAGTCCCATTTACAACTACCCTCTGTATCCTATTCATTAACCAATGAGGTAAAGATTTTTTTAAACTTCATATGGAGCCAGTATTGGGTAAAATGTTGGGTTTGGGAGTGGACATGCCCTTTATGGATATTGGAATACAATATATATTGGAAACAATATTAAGAAATTGCCTTTTCCAGTCCCTTCTAATATAACTTGTTTTGAACTATAATTTATTTTAAAAGCAGTTTGTATTTTTTGATCAGAATAGAATATGATTATCTCCCTATGAGGAATTATTTTTAGAGCTATTTTCTTCTAGTAGGTTATTAAAGCCTTGTGTGGTGATTACAATAGGAGCTGAGGGTATTTAACATCTGACAGACCCATCATCTAGTTCACTGTAACATTTACTAAAGAAAGACTGGTACTCCTGTTCATCCTTCTGTATATCCCTTCATTATCATCAGAATAATCTGCATCGCCCTACTGATGTCTCATTACCGATAATACTACAAGTTCAATATTTTATGGAAAAGCAAGATGAAACCAAAAGATGGGGACTTTATTATTGCAGCTTCTACAGATACAGGAACAACCGTCTGTGATTCAAAAGGATTATGCATGATTATGCAATTAAATGTTAAGGACTTTACAGTTTTGTAATGGATGTGCAAATTAATGGCTGTGGAAGGTTCTCATCCATCCAGGTCTTGGTATATCTGTACTATTCATCCATCCAGGTCTATATGGTATATCTGTAATATTCATCCATCCAGGTCTGGTATATCTGTATAATTCATTCTCCAGGTCATTGTATATCTTTAATTTCATTCATCCAGGTCACGGTATATCTGTATATTCATTCATCCGGGTCATGGTATGATCTGTAATATTCATTCATCCAGGTCAGACTTAACTCTTAATATTCATATCATCCAGTCATGGTATAATCTGTAATATTCCTCCATCCAGGTCATGGATATCTGTAATATTCATCCATCCGGTCTGGTATAATCTGTAATATTCATCCATCCAGGTCTTGGATATCTGCTATATTCAGCTCATCCAGGTCATTGTATATCTGTAAATTCATTCAATCCAGGGTCATATGTATATCTGTATATTCATTCATCCAGGTCACGTTGAATCTCTAATATTCATTCATCCGGGTCATGGTATATCTGTAATATTCTCCATCCAGGTCATGTTATCAGCTGGTATAATCAGTTATATTCATCTCATCCAGGTCCTTGGTAATCTGTAATATTGTGGGCGTCGTCAGTGGCAATTATTCTTTAGCTGAATCTCATTCAGTTCTTCATAACTCACGGTTCTTGGTATATCTCAAATTCAATTCCATCCAGGTCTTGGTAATCTATATCATTCAGGTCAATATAGGTTTAATTTCCCCATCCCCAGGTCTTGGTATAGTCTGTAATATTTCATTCATCCCATGTCATGGTATATTCTGTGAATATCATCCATCCATGTCTTGGTATATACACACCCCCCCCCACCCACACCCCCATACATCCACAGAATAAAATCACCTCATATATTAAATAGAATCCCAACATATATTTAAAGCACCATAGCACCCCATATATAAATAGCACCCTGTATATAAATAGCACCCTATATCCCCATTATATAAATATCATCCAACATATATTAATAGCACCATAGTACCGCACACCCCATATATAAAACACATCATAGCACCCCGTATATAAATAGTACTCACATTAAATAGCACCCCATATTTAAAATAGCACCATAGCACCCCATTAATAAATAGACTCCATATATAAATAGCAACCAACAAATTTTAATAGCACCCCATATATAAATAGCACCATAAGAACCCTATATATAATAGCACCCCAGAATAAATGCACCATAACAACCAATATATTAATAGCACCCCAGATATAAATAGCCACCCCATATATAAAGAGCATGCCACATATAAATAGCCCCATATTTAAATAGCACCATAGCACCCCAAATATAAATAGCACCCATATATTAAATAGCACCCATATATAAAATAGCATCCCACATATAAATAGCACCCCGTATTAAGTACCATAGCACCCATATATAAATAGCACTCATTTAAACTAGGCACCATAGCACCCTATATATAAAGAGCACCATAGTATGAGGGGCCAGTCAGGACAGCTAGCGCGGCTGCATGTGGCCCCCGGACCTTACTTTGCTAGGTTGAATAGGATGTCCCTTAGGAGGTCTTTCCTCCTTGTGAACCTTAGGGAGTCAACTGGGGGTAACTGGGTCACCTGGGTTAAGGAAACAAAACCATTTTGTTTTCAAAGACTTTAATATTAAAACCTTCCTCTATAAAGGCTACCAGGTATTTCCTATATTCCATAGATGGGTTAGCCTGTAATTTCACATAAGTAGTGTGATCAGATTCATTAACATAGTCAATGGTATTGAGTAAGACGACTGCTTGCCTTTATCTGCATGGCGGATTGAGATAAAGCTGTCATTTTTAAGGGATATAATACAGTAGCTTGAAATTCCACTGATGTGAGATTGTTATGACAAACTTATCTTACCTTTATGAAGGGTCCTCTTGTATAAAGACACTAGATCTTTTTCAATCCAATTTTTGGAACCCATCTATTATAAAGTTTCTACTATTAAGAGGATATGAAATTGCCCTCCCCTTGAAACAATTGAGTCAATAGCAGGGTTTATATTCAATTTGGCATTACCACTACTGGTATAAGTTAGAGTAGACATATTACTAATTAACGTAAAATAATGTCAGTTAAATATTACATAGGGAAGAGGTGTTGGTAGAATACAGGGTAGCAGTAAAACACATTTTCTAGATCTGTAAGGGGATTGTCCTGTTTGTATTTGTTTATAACGAAGATGGTATTAATAATTCAATAATACTCTCCACACAAATTTGTTAACATCACATATGTACAAAAAGATGAAAATTCTATGATGGATGAAGAGACAAAACACTTTCTCTTTCTGTAAGAGAGCAATCTCGATATGGAGAGGTTATATATTTTGTTCCTTTGGGCATTTAAGAGAAATCACGGGAAAATATAGAGGCCGCTCAAGCTTCCCTTCTACCAGGCTGGAGGATAAAGAATAACCACAGTACAATCACCTGTATCATAATCTAAACTAAAATGTTTTTTACGATAGGCTGTATCTTATTCAAGTTTTTCTGTTATAGACAGATAATATTGTCTGTGCTATGATCATTCAGTCCACCCCAAATATACATTTTTCCCAGCCCACTGTCAACCACCAATTTAGTTTGTAAAACAAGCCCCGAAATATACTTATGCTCCTTCATCCCCCGGGTGTCTGTCTCAGCTAGCTGCTTGCGGACGCAGCAGAGAGAGCCGTACCGCAGCAGTTTCTGTATTGGCTGAAGGTAAGGCAATCACAGACATGGCTGCTGGCTATACAGATATCCAGGGGAACGAGAAGCATAAGTTTATTTTCTTATTTTACACAAAATTGGTTGGGGGTGGCTTGGGGTGCGCTACACTATGAAAAAGGGTTTTTAGATAAGGGACGAAGCAGCCAGAAGGGATCCGGAGGGTGGGAGGAAGGGAGGGCCCCCTGAGCTGCCAGTGTTTTCCAAGAGGACAAGGCAGATGACACACAAGAAGGCTCCTACTCAGGGCGTGTCTCTAGGGTTTTGCACCTGAGCCAAACTTTTGAATGCTGCCCTTATGTACCACTAGGCGCCATGAGTGGAATGCCAAACCACTGTTAGGTGTGTGTGTGGTTTGCAGGAATGGGTGTGGTTTTAAACATTTGGTCTTTTTTAAACTGCACATCACAGCGGGTATTTATACAATTCCTCAAAAAGACCTATATCCATACCATAATTGTGGTACAAATTAAAGTGAGCTCTGCCTGCCACCTCTTGCTGTTTATCGGGGTGCTGCCCTGAGCATTTTGCTCATATTGCCTCATTAGAGAGACACCCCGCTCTACTCTTTACTTTCTGGGACTTAGAACACTGCCTGACAGTTTTTGCAGATGGACATGCCCTTTAACAAATTCTGTTTATATTCTACTATTAGAGACACTCATTTAACAGTCTGTTCAACTCCTTTTACATTGAGTCACAAATTTAATTAGTATCATTAAAATAGGGAATTTTTTAATTCTAAACCTTTGCAATAATTTCTGCTCGGAGATATTTTTCTAAAGAAGCAATATCCCACCAAGTGCGGGGTTTCTATAGACAATAATTTCATAATTCCGCAAAGTGGGAACACAATCGTCATTTATTACTTAGCTCTATCTTCAAAAAGTATGACAAACTGAGATTTATAAAAGTTCTTATTATTTAAAATGGTGCTAATTTTGCCCCAACCAATCAGATTTTATTTAACATTTGAAAGCAACACATCTGTTGGTTGGGGCAAATTAGCACCATTTTAAACGATAAGAACTTTATTGAATAACCCTGAAAATGTGTCAGGTGCAGCTCATCTGTTTCAATTCTTTGGTTTGACAGAATAATCCTTATTGATTCACCATATTATATATTAAATAAGTATATTTGAACCCATAGCACAGTCTAAAATATGGACACTGTAAGAAAATCCATAAGATGGCAATGCAGTGACACAACCTACACATTAAAGGCAACATTAAAACATAATTGCACTTTATGGGAAACAATTCATTATATATATAACATTTTTTAAAGTGTTTACATTTTTTTAGTTGAATTCCTATATTTCCAGTTTGAATGTTACAATAACACGGTCAAACATCACCTCAAGGATTATAGAGAACTGCCCTCACTTAGACATCGTGAAGTGGATTATCTACCGGATCTTCGGTCTTGAGAGAGAGAGATTGGGAATTTTAGTTCATCAAACAATGAGAGTCATTTATATATTGACAGCAGTGATGATTTGTGGGCTCCGCACTTCCACACACAGTAAGAATGTATTTTCCTATAAAAAAAATGAGTCTAATTTGAAGTTCTATGAAGTTCTAAAAAAGTATTTCACAATAGCACATTTTTCTTTCTTTAGACACAATGACTGTGTTTAGGAGAAAAAGAACCCCGTACAGCCATGTCAAAACCTTAAAAGGGAGTCCACCCACCCAAACTAAAATTAACCCACTACCGCCCCACTGTGTATTGATAAAAAAAATCCTTACCTTACATCCCTGCTCCTTATGGTTCTCCTGCGGCCCATGTCTAAAGTCCAGGAAACGATAGTAGTGGCTGTCTTCCTGTCAAACATCATTCTGCCTCCTCTCTTGCCTCCGGGTGGGATGGTGACATGCGCAGGGAGGCCACCTCCCTCCCTCCCTCCCCTCCTCCCACTTAGATATATGTAGTGTATCCATTCCCAACCCCTATATTACTTTGCTGATAAAAGAATCCAAACTGTACTTACAGCCCTTGAAACAAAAAGTGAAAAAAAGTATATCAATCACTTTATGTGCGCATTTACTTTACCTAATGTTAAACCTTTCATTCTACTTAGAAAGCAGATAAACTGAATTGATCCAGGTAGAAAGCTCATGAACTGTTGTAATTTACAGATTAAACTATGGGAATGTCTGTGTAATGGGATGCCTAAAGCTCTGAGTGTCAGTGACACTCACTAAGGGTACTTAGGATGGCAGACTGGCAATATATTTAGACACAATCATATTTCTTAATGATGCAGGAAGACACAGATATGTAAAACAGCAAGCAACATGTTTTGGCGATTACAGCGATTAAAGGGGAACAGTGATCTGCATACAAGTTTTTAAAATTACTCAGATTGGCTTCTAGTTTCAGTCTATCCAGTATACAGCAGTATAAGGGTGTTTTTTCTTACTAGTACTGTGAAATCACAAGAATTTTGGGGTCTGTCTTTAAGTTTAAGGTTGGAGCATAAGCCCCTTATTCTTATGATATACTTTATTTTTTTTTTTTAAAAATAATTATTCAAAACTTGGGTTTATTAAAACACCAGAGGCTTAATTATAAAGCAGAAAAACCTTTTAACTTGCACATTTTTCAAATGTCCTTCTGATTTTATGCTATTTTAAAGAGATTCATTTTATTGCACTTCACAGAACTCTACTCATTTTGCACCTTTGTGCGATAGTTACATACATTACTGATTTATAAAGTATTCTTTATGTATACATTGAGTAATGTGCTTATATTACATTTTGCACCTTGTGTGATAGTTCCATACATTACTGATTATTAAAGATATTTCTTTATGTATACATTGAGTAAGTGTGCTTATATTACATTTTGCACCTTTGTGTGATAGTTCCATACATTACGGATTATTAAAGTATTTCTTTATGTATCATTGAGTAGTGCTTATATTACATTTGCACCTTTGTGTGATAGTTCCATACATTACTGATTATTAAAGTATTTTTTATGTATACATTGAGTAATGTGCTATTATTACATTTGGCACCTTTGTGTGATAGTTCCATAATTACTGATTTATTAAAGTATTTCTTTATGATACATGAGTAATGTGCTTATATTACATTTTGCACCTTTGTGTGATAGTTCCATACATTACTGATTTATTAAAGTATTCTTTATGTATCATTGAGTAATGTGCTTATATTACATTTTGCAACCTTTGATGTGATAGTATACATTACTGATTTATTAAAGTATTTCTTTATGTTAAACATGAGGTAATGTGCTTAATTACATTTTGCACCTTTGTGTGTATAGTTCCATCATTACTGAATTTATTAAAGTATTTCTTTATGTATACATTGAGTTAATTGTTGCTTATATTACATTTTGCACCTTTGTGTGATAGTTAATACATTACTGATTTATTAAAGTATTTCTTATGTACATTGAGTAATGTGCTTATATTACATTTTGCACCTTTGTGTGATGGTCCATACATTACTGATTTATTAAAAGTATTTCTTTATGTTACATTAGTAATGGCTTATATTACATTTGCACCTTTGTGTGATAGTTCCATACATTACTGATTTATTTAAAGTATTTCTTATGTATAACTGAGTAATGTGCTTATATTACATTTGCACTTTGTGTGATAGTTAACTACATTACTGATTTATTAAAGTATTTCTTTATGTATACATTGAGTAATGTGCTTAATTACATTTTGCACCTTGTGTGATAGTTACATACATTACGGATTTATTAAAGTATTTTCTATGTATACATGGTAATGTGCTTATATTACATTTGCACCTTTGTGTGATAGTTACATACATTACTGATTTATAAGTATTTCTTTATGTATACATGAGTAATGTGCTTATATTTACATTTTGCACCTTTGTGTGATGTTCCATACATTACGGATTTATTAAAGTATTTCTTATGTAACATTATAGTAAGTAGTAATGTGCTTATTACATTTTGCACCTTTGTGTGATAGTTCTATACATTACTGATTATTAAAGTATTTCTTTATGTATACATTGAGTAATGTGCTTATATTACATTTTGCCACCTTTGTGGATAGTTCCATACATACGGATTATTACAAGTATTTCTTTATGTATACATTGAGTAATGTGCTTATATACATTTTGCACTTGTGTGATAGTTACATACATTACTGATTTATTAAAGTATTTCTTTATGTATACATTGAGTAATGTGCTTATATTACATTTTGCACCTTGTGGATAGTTCCATCTTACTGATTTATTAAAGTATTTCTTTATGTATACATTGAGTAATGTGCTATATACATTTTGCACCTTTGTGTGATAGTTCCATAATTACGGATTTATTAAAGTATTTTTTATGTATACATGAGTAATGTGCTTAATTATTTGCACTTTTGCACCTTGTGTGATAGTTACAAAATTATGATCTTAAAGTATTCTTTAGTATACATTGAGTAATGTGCTATATTAATTTTGACCCTTTGTGTGATAGTTCCATACATATTACTGATTTATTAAAGTATTTCTTTATTGTATACATTGAGTAATGTGCTTATATACATTTTGCACCTTGTGTGTATAGTTCCATACATTACGGATTTATTAAAGTATTTCTTTATGTAACATTGAGTAAGTGTGCTTATATTACATTTGCACCTTTGTGTGTAGTTCCATACATTACTGATTTATTAAGTATTTCTTTATGTATACATTGAGTAATGTGCTTATATTACATTTTGCACCTTGTGTGATAGTTCCTACATTACTGATTTATTAAAGTATTTCTTTATGTATACATTAAGTAATGTGCTTTATATTACATTTTGCACCTTTGTGTGATAGTTCCATACATTCGGATTTATTAAAGTATTTCTTTATGTATACATTGAGTAATGTGCTTATATTACATTTGCAACCTTGTGTGATAGTTACATACATTACGGATTTATAAGTATTTCTTTATGTATACATTGAGATGTGATTATTACATTTTGCACCTTGTGTGATAGTTACATACATTACTGATTTATAAAGTATTTCTTATGTATACATTGAGTAATGTGCTTATATTACATTTTGCACCTTTGTGTGAGTAGTTCCATACATTACGGATTATTAAAGTATTTCTTTATGTATACATTGAGTAATGTGCTTATATTACATTTTGCACCTTTGTGTGATAGTTACATACATTATGATTTATTTAAAGTATTTCTTTATGTATACATTGAGTAATGTGCTTATATTACATTTTGCACCTTTGTGTGATAGTTCCATACATACGGATTATTAAAGTATTTCTTAGTATACATTGAGTAATGTGCTTATATTACATTTTGCACCTTGTGTGATAGTTACATTACATACTGATTTATTAAAGTATTTCTTATGTTTATACATTGAGTAATGTGGTATATTACATTTTGCACCTTGTGTGAATAGTTCCATACATCTGATTTATTAAAGTATTTCTTTATGTATACATTGAGTGATGTGCTTATATTACATTTCACCTTTGTGTGATAGTTCCATACATTACGGATTTATTAAAGTATTTCTTATGTTTACATTGAGTAATGTGCTTATATTACATTTGCACCTTGTGTGATTGTTACAACATTATGATTTATTAAAGTATTTCTTATGTATATACATGAGTAATGTGCTTATATACATTTTGCACTTTGTGTGATAGTTCCAACATTACTGATTTATTAAAGTATTTCTTTATGTATACATGAGTAATGTGCTTATATACATTTTGCACTTTGTGGGATAGTTCCATACATACGAATTTATTAAAGTATTTCTTTATGTATACATTGAGTAATGTTGCTTATATTACATTTTGCACCTTTGTGTGATAGTTCCATACATACGATTTATTAAAGTATTCTTTATGTATACATTGGTAAGTGTGAGATTACATTTTGCACTTTGTGTGATAGTTCCATACATTACTGATTTATAAAGTATTTCTTTAGTATACATTGAGGAATGTGCTTATATTACTTTGCACTTTGTGTGATAGTTCCATACATTACGATTTATTAAGTATTCTTTATGTATACATTGAGGAATGTGCTTATATACATTTTGCACTTTGTGTGATAGTACATACATTACTGATTATTAAAGTATTTCTTATGTATACATTGAGTAATGTGCTTATATACATTTTGCACCTTTGTGGATAGTTACATACATTACGGATTTATAAAAGTATTTCTTTATGTATACATGAGTAATGTGTTATATTACATTTTGCACCTTTGTGTGATAGTTACATACATTACGGATTTATTAAGTATTCTTTATGTATACATTGAGTAAGTGCTTATATACATGCCTAGAACAAATCCATGGAAAGCTCCATACAATGCCCCAAAATGTTGCATTTTACAAATGTAGACTTCCAACTAAATTATTAAAGGGCATGTAAAGTGAAATAGTGTGGTAAGATAAGGGATGTGAAAGTTAAAATAGACCAAGGGGGACCCAACCGGCCACACTGGGGGTCTTACTAGCAGCACCCCAATTTGATTGGGATGCACCACTCCGGCCTGCCCGGTAATGCCCACACACACCCCACACCCCTTACCACGCCCAACCACGGGTTGAGCATTACTGAAATAGACAATGGCATTAGTCAGGATTTACAGAAAATACTGGGGAATAAAACCAGGTGCTCCCTAGCTCAAATCTCATCTGGGGCATGATTTTAACATGATCTTGCTGAGGCCTGATTGCAAGGGGATTTATAACGTGATCTCACATGGACATGATTTTAACATGATTTCATCTGAGGCATGATTTTTGCCATGATCTCATCTAGGGCACGAGTTCAATATAATCACATCTTGGGCTGATTTCAACGTGATCTCGTCTGGAGCGTATTTGAATATGATCTACAAGCAGGTCAGTAAGAGATCTTCAAGTTGGGGGTGGGCAGGGGTCCCTTACCTTACATCAAAGGATACACGCTAGGTGCAACGATGGCTGAGGATGGATCCGGATGGGGTGGTGTTTGTGTGTGTGTGTGTGTGGTGGGGGGGGTACTGCGCATGCCCCAAACCTTGATGAGGACGTGGATGGAGATCAGAAGCCTCACAGACAGCTTAACTCTTCAGTTTCCTGGACTTTGAAAAGGAATATCTTGGGAACCATAAGGAGCAGAGATGTAAGGTAAGGTTTATTTAAACTACTTGCAGTTCAGTGCAAGCAGAGGGCCAGGATTGTGCGGCGGAGGAGGAATAGGTAAGGTAAGCAACTATCTGGGCACTTTCTGGAAAATCTAATGATGCGGTTGGGGCTGGGGGAAAGTGCCCTATCGCATCTAAAAAAAAAATTAAAAAGAGTGGACATGCCCTTTAATGTTTCATAGAAGTTCTCTAACTGACCTGCTTGGAGATGATGTTTAAATCACCCCCCAAGTTGAGATTTTTCGGCAAGGAGCAGCTTAGAAGATAAAAACTGCAAAAAGTATTTCTGTAAATCTTGTTATCTTTTAACTATACACATCCCTTTCATTGTACCCAATACAACTGTATAAATGTTCAGTAATTGTACTGAAACTCTGTATTTGTAAATGTATCTAATTCCCCTTAACTTGTTTTTTGATCCCTACATCTCTGTGTAATGAGCGTGTGCCCCAGGATACAGGAAGGCTAAAATAGAAGGAAACCATTGTGTTGTTATGACGTGTCCAGTGTGCAGAAGGGGAAATGTCCAATGTAAGTAACAGGTAAATGGGTTTTCTCTGGCGAATGAATAAAAATAATCATTATGAACAGTTATGATTAATATTATTATTAGGAGTCGTATCAGTAGATAGTTAAATGTATTAACAGCATTATTCATAAAATCTTATAGACCCTAATATCCACGGTTATATTGTTAAATTGTTTTAAGCATTTAAAGATACTATAAGGGTGAGGCAAACACAAGTGAATGCGCATATCCAGTTTGGTTACCGCTAATGGTGATCGCATGTGTTCAGAAAAGAGGATTGCAACGCAGCGCACCCAGTGTGCCAGATCAATTGCCCAACACTAGTGGTGTGCTTTTTAAACGCACATTGGGTCGCAGTAAAACGTGCTAGTGTGGCCTGCCCTAAAAGCTAAAACACACAGGGAGATTCAATAAAAGTTCTTAATGGTGCTAATTGCCCCAACCAATCAGATGTTAGCTTTCAAATGTTAAATAAGATCTGATTGGTTGGGCAAAATTAGCACATTAAGAATTTTATTGAATCTCCTGGTTATCCTGATGTACAGCACACACTGCTAATTAAAACAAAACACCACATGTTTTTCTTTTTAGAACAACACAACTTTCAAAAGTCAGTCAAATCTTGTTATACTGTATTAGTCATTCCAGTTATATACAGTCCCATGTTAATGTTAGTGCAAAAAAACAGCGCAATAATGATGGCTAAATTATGAATTATTGCATCGCTTATACTGTGCTATTTCCAAAAGTCTACGGAAAATGGTTTTGGCAATGCAAAATCGGTACAAAAAATCAGTAGTACCCGATATCACATCTGTTAGCATGGGTTTTTCCTCTTAGCATCTCCCTCCAAATTTAAATTTGTAAATCAATTTGGAGTACAGAAACACAGCAACAATTTGGGCACACACTTTGCCCTTGTCAAGCCTTAAATGGACATAAAATGTTATAACCATGTCAGTGCATCTTTATCATAGGGAGGTGGGAAAACGTCTCACCTCCTGTGAATAATAGATAAGCTGCACTTGCAATGCGATTCGTGCAATCCGAGTGCTTGTGATTCTCAACAAAATGGTGAACGTGTGATTTCCAAAAATATATGCAGCACAGTCAATATGGCCAGTCACATTGGCATGCACTGTGCTGCATTTCTCATGTGCAAATGCAACACAAATCATAATCACCCGAAGCATGTGAGTAATGCATTAGTTTGACCCAGCCCTTACAGCATGGGCAGGGGTACTTCTAGACCTTTTGATCTGAGCAAACCTTTAAAGCCACCCCTACATTTTCTGTCAAAAATAGTAGGCTTGGCTTTCGGAGGGGTGACACTAGCTGGTGAGTAGAGGGCTGACTTGGCACTGGCTGGTGAACTGGAAGGCTGATCTAACAGTGGCTGAAGAAACTGGAGGCTGGCTGAAGTGGCAATATAGTGCCAAAAAGAGTATCCCCAGAGACTGGTACATACAAGTTACCCCCAGAGACTGGTACATACACAGTGAGTGTGGTGCTACTACAAGTTTGCCCACATTGACTGCTACATAAAGGTTTGCCCACAGTAAATGGTACATACCAATTTGCCCACAGTGACTGGTACATACAAATTTGCCCACAGTGCGACTTGCAACACAAGTTTGCCCACAGTGGACTGGTACATATAAATTTGTGCCATAGAGGTGATATAGATTAGCCCTAATAGATTGGAAAATGACAACTGAGAATGGACAGTACACCAGTGGCAGGACATTTTTGCTAGGAGAGACACTAGGTATCTGATTTGAGAGGTTAAGGTTATTGATTACATCCCACCCTGTGAAAGAGGTGGGGATAGACAGACTGCTTTATTATGAAGAGAATCCTAATGGATTTTTCTCGCTATCCTTGTCAAAGGTTTTTCTAGGCCAACAGTCCTCAGTTTATACATTGTGTGCCTATGTGGTACAGTATCAAAAGTTTTAGCAAAATCCAGTATACAACATCCACTGCTGTGCCTGAATCTAACTTCTTACTCACTTCTTCATAAAAACCAATTAAATTTGTTCTACTTCTCATAAATCCCTTGACTACTGCTAATAAGACAAAGTAAGGATATGATCCCATAACAAAGTTTCCAGCACCTTCCCTATCACTGATGTTAGGCTTACAGGTTATATATACATAAACCTTTATTCTTTGACAATATCAATCTACTGCAATAATTCAAACTGATATAGTTCCTATATGATTGACTAACCTTTAAATAACACTATACTAGGCAAAATAATGTTAAAAAAGAGAAAGACATTGAGAATAAAAACATATATAAATATTTGCTTTCTCAATGGATTTTTAATAATTAGGAACTAACTAAAATATAATGTAATTCTCTACTTTCAGATGCTACAGACTGTCAGAAATGCACCAAACAAGAGACATCTAATAAAAACAGGAACTGCTTGTATCTCTAAAACTATAATCTACCTTTCCTATACAGACACTTGGGAGCAAGTTTAACTTCCATTGCCTTGATCCTCTTTCATCATGACTTGTGCTGTTCTGGGAATCTTTTGTGAAATATTGGGACACTCCAATGGTGAAAGCCAATAACCAGAATCTCAGCTGTCTCCTCCTCATCTCTCTCATGGTTGTGTTTCCTCTGCACTCTCTTATTCATTGGACACCCAACAGAACATGTTGTCTCCTCAGACAAGCAGCATTTGGGGTGATTCACTATTTCTGTTTCTTCTGTGTTGGTCTAAAACGGTCACAGTTATTATGCCTTCAATGTACAAAGCCTGGGAGCAAACTGACAAAGTATGTAGGAACCCAACTGTCCATCATACTAGTGACTGTATGTTTTAGGTGAGATGGTGATCTCTGCAGTGTGGATGGCTCATGTCCACCATTTCTGGATACTGATCCATTTTCAGAAAGGGACACATTATTTACTGTGTAATGAAGGATCTATCACTTTCTTTTTCTGTATTATTGGTTACATGGGAACATTATCTGTGTTAAGTTCATTGTGGCATTTCTAGCCAAGGATTTCCTGACCGATTTAATGAAGCTAAAAACATCACATTCAGTATGTTGGTGTTCTGTAGTGTGTGGGTATCATTTGTCCCAGCCTACCGAGCATAGAGAGAGGGAGATGGTGCTGCTGAGATATTCTCCATCTTATCATCCAGCTCGGGTTACTGGGTTGTATATTTGTTACCAAATGTTACATTATATTGTTCAGACCTGATCTAAATGCTAAAGCTGCTGCTGTAAGAAAACATTAAACAAGTTTTATTAACTGCTGAAGATTACAGTATTTTTTAGCTTCTGTTTAGTATTATTATTATTATTATTATTATTATTATATTATTATTATTATTGGGATTATCTGTGGTCTCTAATACATATGGATCAAAAATCAAAAGCGCTAGACATAAAAAAATTGGGTTAACGAGGGTTTTGGATGGATTTTCGAGCACAGCGCCATTTCCGAATGTTTTGGAAATAGCGCTGTGGCTAACGATCCAAAACCCGTAGTGTTAAGTTTTGCGCTACTTTGTAGCATGAAACTTAACGCTACGGCTTGTGGAGCGTTAAAGTCCCGCTCCTTACCTTAGCCCGATCCCACAATGCAATACTGATGTAATCTCTGTTTACGTCAGTTATTGTATCGCGGGATCGGGCTAAGATAAGTAACGGAGACGCGATATTGAATCTCTCCGACTGTACTTGGTCAGACTTCTAACTAGAGATGGACACAGAACCGAACTGGAACCCGAGTTCGAGCCGAACTTTATGAGTTTGGATGAACTCGAACTATTTGAACTAGTTTGGGTTCGAACTAGTTCTTTTTTCCGGACTCGCTAACCCTAGAATGTATCTTTGCAAACCTTGAATGTATTGTTCGTTTGGTAACCCTCGAATGTTGGATCATTTTCAATAACCCTAGAATGTATCGTTCGGTAACCCTCGAATGTAGGATCATTTTCAATAACCCTAGAATGTATTGTTCGCACACTCTCGAATATATGGATCATTTTCACTAACCCTAGAATGTATCGTTCGCTAACCTAGAATGTATTGTTCGGTAACCCCTCGAATGTATGGATCATTTTCACTAACCCTAGAATGTATCGTTCGCTAACCTAGAATGTATTGTTCGGTAACCCTCGAATGTATGGATCATTTTCAATAACCCTAGAATGTATCATTCGGTAACCCTCGAATGTACGGATCATTTTCACTAACCCTAGAATGTATCGTTCGCTAACCCTAGAATGATCGTTTCGGTAACCCCAAATATATGGATCATTTTCACAACCCTAGAATGATCGTTCGGTAACCCTCGAAAGATCATTTGTTTTCGGTACCCTGGAAATATGGATCGTTTTCGCTAACCCTGAAAGTATCATTTGTTTTTAATAATCCTCGAAAGTATCATTTGATTTCATTAATCCTCAATTTATGGTTCTATTCCACTAACCCATCGAAAGTATTGTTCGGTAACCCTCGAATGTAGCTTGCGCAAAACCTGACAATTGCCCGTTCATGTTTAAGAAGGTTTTAAAAAGTTTGGTGATAGTGCCATGTTCCCCAGACCATTTCCCAGGTGCACAGCCATTTACAGTAAGTTACCATTGTTAGTTTGTCTGTAAATCATCCGGACCTTTCGAACTATCCCTCCCCATTGACTAATGGGTCCGAATTTGAACTTTCAAACTTTTAATGAAGTAGGATACAGGGAAATGTAATAAAAGTTCTTATCGTTAGAAATTGTGATAATTTTGTTCCAACCAATCAGATGTTATTTACCATTTGGAAGCTAACATCTGATTGGTTGGGACAAAATTACTCTTTTCAAAGGGCATGTCTATCCCTTTTAGTAATTTTTGCCACATAGTAGGGCTAGTCCCCCAGCCCCAACCACTATAATATATTTTACAGAAACTCCCCCGATCATTACTTACCTTCCCTCTATCCTCCGCCACAGTGCCCAGCCCTGAGAGGCAGCCAATCACGGACGCGGCTGCACAGAACCCCGGGGAAGAGGGGTAAGGTAAGTAGAGTGCTGGGGAGTTTCTGGAAAATATATTATAGCGGTTGGGGCTGGGGGACTAGCCTACTATGTGCCTAAGGGGTTTTACACTAGGGGGAGGGAGAGAAAAACAGGAGGGAGTGGGAGGGGGGGGGGGAGGGAGTGAAGGCCTGAACAAGACGTCCTCTAGAGGTGGAAACTATTTCTCTAGTGGCCAGGCTCCTGGTGGTCAGTTTTCTGCTTTGGGGAGGAACATTACAGGAGAACCATTTAGAGCTGGGAGTAAGGTAAGGATTTTATTACACTACACATGGGGGCCAGTAGTGGGTGGTTAAATTTTAGTTTTGGCCTTTAACTCTGCTGAGAGTGGACCATATTGGCTCACAAATACCATCCTTTTCCTTGTTTTCTATTTGACCATTTTGTAGTAAGTCTATTTACTGTATGTACTTGTTTTTATTTTTTTCAACTCAATTTGGTACCCTCTTTGTCTGAATTTTTCCTTTAGACACTATGGGGAAATGGAATACTTACCTCTAAGATCCTCAAGAGTTTTTCAAAACACTTACATGAAAAGATCAAGATTAGCTGTAGGTAGAGAAACAGGCGGCAGCAAATCTGTGGGGTCCTAAGAGAATGCTGACTGCCATGGCACATATGTAAAGCCAGTGATCTGATTTGCTATTAGATGCATTATTAATGGAAAGTTGCTGTGGTGTGTGTAGATAGACTGAAAGGCCCACTAAAGAAAAGGACTTCATTTTCAGACGTCTCCCTTTTGCAACCCCACTCTGAGTATCATAATATTATGAAAAGTTGGTGGAAGGGGAGGAGGGAGAAGCAGACAAATGATCGGTTACAGATAGATATACCTTATCAAATTTAATCAAATCACTGCATGCCAGGGGCGTACCTGAAGCCCCCCCCCCCCCCCCCCAGGAGGCGGGAGGAGGGAGTTGGAGGCCAGGCCCCTGACTCCCTCCTTCCACAAAGATTCCGCAGCCTCCACATCGTGCAGCGACCTGCCATTTTAAACAGCTGATTGCGCATATGTTTCCTTCATACATGCGATCAGTGGTTTAAAAAAGGCTGGTTGCTGTAAAGATTATGAGCTTGGGGCAGGTCCTATACCATTTGCCCCACCGTGGGGGTTACAGTAGTTACAAAACTGCTGCACACAAAATAGCATAAAAGGACACACACAACAAAGATATTAAGCTTCACTTTATTGCAAGCAACTTAATATACTACCAGCAAACTCCACAGAATCCTGGGGGTTATGTATAAACTGCTTGCTCAGGTAATCAGATGTAAGTAAACTCCATCTATCTAATCAATGGATAATATTACAGTAGGTGGCCAGGGCTGTTTCTTATCATAAGCGACCTAGGAAAAAACCAAGGGCATCATTCAAACGTGGATGGCTCCATAAAGTTTTTTCTTTTAAATGGCATGGATCCTTATCAGCCAAGATCAATAAGATGTTACCAATCTAGTTTCTTGAAGCTTCTCTTTTTGACATATGATATAACCATCTAGATTCAAATCTATACAAAGACTAATCCAGGAGATGTTGGGCTGGGGGGTGTACCTGCAGGGGCCCAGGCCCCTCGCAAGTTTGGAGGCCTGGCACCTGATTCCCTCTTCCCGACAAGCCTGCCAAGATCTCCTAAGCAGGAAACATACGCGTGGTCAGCTGTTTAGTTCCGGAAGTTCGGGTCCGGGTCTATGTAACAGCTGATCACACATGGGTGGTAATGGGGATATTACCCTGTGATAGTGATACATCACCAGAGTAAACAGTAGGAAATGCTGCTTTATGGGTGGTAACGGGGATATTACCCTGTGAGAGTGATACGTCACCAGAGTAAACAAAGGAAATGCTGCTTATGGGTGGGTGGTAATGGGGATATTACCCTGTGATAGTGATACATCACCAGAGTAAACATAGGAAATGCTGCTTTATGGGTGGTAACGGGGATATTACCTGTGATAGTGATCGTCACCAGAGTAAACAAAGGAAGATGCTGTTATGGATGGTAATGGGGATATTACCCTGTGATAGTGATACGTCACAGAGTAAACAAAGGAAATGCTGCTTTATGGATGGTAATGGGGATATTACCCTGTGATAGTGATACGTCACCAGAGTAAACAAAGGAAATGTGCTTATGGGGTGGTAATGGGGATATACCCTGTGATAGTGATACATCACCAGAGTAAACATAGGAAATGCTGCTTTATGGGTGGTAATGGGGATATTACCCTGTGGTAGTGATACATCACCAGAGTAAACATAGGAAATGCTGCTTTATGTATGGTAATGGGAATATTACCCTGTGATAGTGATACGTCACCAGAGTAAACATAGGAAATGCTGCTTTATGGATGGTAATGGGGATATTACCCTGTGATAGTGATACATCACCAGAGTATACAGTAGGAGATGCTGCTTTATGAATGATAATGGGGATATTACCCTGTGATAGTGATACATCACCAGAGTAAACAGTAGGAGATGCTGCTTTATGGATGGTAATGGGGATATTACCCTGTGATAGTGATACGTCACCAGAGTAAACATAGGAAATGCTGCTTTATGGATGGTAATGGGATATTACCCTGTGATAGTGATACATCACCAGAGTAAACATAGGAAATGCTGCTTTATGGGTGGTAATGGGGATATTACCCTGTTATAGTAATACATCACCAGAGTAAACATAGGAAATGCTGCTTTATGGATGGTAATGGGGATATTACCTGTGATAGTGATACATCACCAGAGTAAACATAGGAAATGCTGCTTTATGTATGGTAATGGGGATATTACCCTGTGATAGTGATACTTCACCAGAGTAAACATAGGAAATGCTGCTTTATGGGTGGTAATGGCGATATTACCCTGTGATAGTGATACGTCACCAGAGTAAACAAAGGAAATGCTGCTTTATGGGTGGTAATGGGGATATTACCCTGTGATAGTGATACGTCACCAGAGTAAACAAAGGAAATGCTGCTTTATGGGTGGTAATGGGGATATTACCCTGTGATAGTGATATGTCACCAGAGTAAACAAAGGAAATGCTGCTTTATGGATGTTAATGGGGATATTACCCTGTGATAGTGATACATCACCAGAGTAAAGATAGGAAATGCTGCTTTATGGGTGGTAATGGGGATATTACCCTGTGATAGTGATACGTCACTAGAGTAAACAAAGGAAATGCTGCTTTAGTGGGTAATGGGGATATTACCCTGTGATAGTGATACATCCACCAGAGTAAACATAGGAAATGCTGCTTTATGGATGGTAAGGGGTGGATATTACCTGTGATAGTGATACATCACCAGAGTAAAGATAGGAAGAATGCTGCTTTATGGATGGTAATAGGGATATTACCCTGTGATAATGATACGTCACCAGAGTAAACATAGGAAATGCTGCTTTATGGGTGGTAATGGGGATATTACCCTGTGATAGTGATACATCACCAGAGTAAACAGTAGGAAACGCTGCTTTATGGGTGGTAATTGGGATATTACCCTGTGAAGTGATACATCACCAGAGTAAACATAGGAAATGCTGCTTTATGGGTGGTAATGGGGATATTACCCTGTGATAGTGATACGTCACCAGAGTAAACAAAGGAAATGCTGCTTTATGGGTGGTAATGGGATATTACCCTGTGATAGTGATATGTCACCAGAGTAAACAAGGAAAGAATGCTGCTTTATGGATGTTAATGGGGATATTACCCTGTGATAGGTGATACATCACCAGAGTAAAGATAGGAAATGCTGTTATGGGTGGTAATGGGGTATTACCTGTGATAGTATACGTCACTAGAGTAAACAAAGGAAATGCTGCTTTATGGATGGTAATGGGGATATTACCCTGTGATAGTGATACATCACAGAGTAAACATAGGAAATGCTGCTTTATGGATGGTAATGGGGATATTACCCTGTGATAGTGATACATCACCAGAGTAAAGATAGGAAATGCTGCTTTATTGATGGTAATAGGGATATTACCCTGTGATAATGATACGTCACCAGAGTAAACATAGGAAATGCTGCTTTATGGGTGGTAATGGGGATATTACCCTGTGATAGTGATACATCACCAGAGTAAACAGTAGGAAATGCTGCTTTATGGGTGGTAATGGGGATATTACCCTGTAATAGTGATACGTCACCAGAGTAAACAAAGGAAATGCTGCTTTATGGATGGTAATGGGGATATTACCCTGTGATAGTGATACGTCACCAGAGTAAACAAAGGAAATGCTGCTTTATGGGTGGTAATGGGGATATTACCCTGTGATAGTGATACATCACCAGAGTAAACATAGGAAATGCTGCTTTATGGGTGGTAATAGGGATATTACCCTGAGATAGTGATACGTCACCAGAGTAAACACAGGAAATGCTGCTTTATGGGTGGTAATGGGGATATTACCCTGTGATAGTAATACATCACCAGAGTAAACATAGGAAATGCTGCTTTATGGGTGGTAATGGGGATATTACCCTGTGGTAGTGATACATCACCAGAGTAAACATAGGAAATGCTGCTTTATGTTGGTAATGGGAATATTACCCTGTGATAGTGATACGTCACAAGAGTAAACATAGGAAATGCTGCTTTATGGATGGTAATGGGGATATTACCCTGTGATAGTGATACATCACCAATGTAAACAGTAGGAGATGCTGCTTTATGAATGATAATGGGATATTACCCTGTGATAGTGATACATCACCAGAGTAAACAGTAGGAGATGCTGCTTATGGATGTGTAATGGGGATATTACCCTGTGATAGTGATCGTCACCAGAGTAAACATAGGAAATGCTGCTTTATGGATGGTATGGGGATTTACCCTGTGATAGTGATACATCACCAGAGTAAACATAGGATGCTGCTTTATGGATGGTATGGGGATATTCCCTGTGATGATCATCACCAGGTACTGGAAATGCTGCTTTATGGAGGTATGGGGATATTCCTGTGATAGTGTACATCACCAGTGAAACATAGGAAATGCTGCTTTATGTTGGTAATGGGGTGATTACCCTGTGATAGTGATACTCCCCAGTAGTAAACATAGGAAATGCTGCTTTATGGGTGGTAATGGCGATATTACCCTGTGATAGTGATACGTCACCAGAGTAACAAAGGAAATGCTGCTTTAGGTGGTAATGGGGATATTACCCTGTGATAGTGATACGTCACCAGAGTAACAAAGGAAATGCTGCTTTATGGGTGGTAATGGGGATATTACCCTGTGATAGTGATATGTCACAGAGTAACAAAGGAAATGCTGCTTTATGGATGTTAATGGGGATATTACCCTGTGATAGTGATACATCACCAGAGTAAGTAAAATAGGAAATGCTGCTTTATGGGTGGTAATGGGGATATTACCCTGTGATAGTGATACGTCACTAGAGTAAACAAAGGAAATGCTGCTTTATGGATGGTAATGGGGATATTACCCTGTGATAGTGATACATCACCAGAGTAAACATAGGAAATGCTGCTTTATGGATGGTAATGGGGATATTACCCTGTGATAGTGATACATCACCAGAGTAAAGATAGGAAATGCTGCTTTATGGATGGTAATAGGGATATTACCCTGTGATAATGATACGTCACCAGAGTAAACATAGGAAATGCTGCTTTATGGGTGGTAATGGGGATATTACCCTGTGATAGTGATACATCACCAGAGTAAACAGTAGGAAACGCTGCTTTATGTGGTGGTAATTGGGATATACCCTGTGATAGTGATACATCACCAGAGTAAACAAGGAAATGCTGCTTTATGGTGGATGTGGTAATGGGGATATTACTCGTGATAGTGATACCACCAGAGTAAACAAAGGAATGCTGCTTTATGGAGTTAATGGGGATATTACCCTGTGATAGTGATACGTCACCAGGTAAACAAAGGAAAGATGCTGTTATGGATGTTAATGGGGATATTACCCTGTGATAGTGATACATCACCAGAGTAAACAGTAGAGAAAGTGCTTTATGGGTGGTAATGGGGATATTCCCTGTGATAGTGATACGTCACCAAGAGAACAGTAGGAAACGCTGCTTTATGGGTGGTATATGGGGATATACCCTGTGATAGTGATACATCACCAGAGTAAAGATAGGAAATGCTGCTTTATGGGTGTAGTAGGGTATGTGATAGTGATACGTCACCAGAGTAACATAGGAAATGCTGCTTTATGGGTGGTAATGTGATATTACCCTGTGATATGATACATCACCAGAGTAAAGATAGGAAATGCTGCTTATGGATGTGTAATTGGGATATTACCTGTGATAGTGATACGTCACCAGAGTAAACAGTAGGAAATGCTGCTTATGGTGGTAATGGGGATATTACCCCTGTGATAGGGTACATCACCAGAGTAGTAAACTAGGAAATGCTGCTTTATGGTGGTAATGGGGATATTACCCTGTGATAGTGATACATCACCAGAGTAAGATGGGAAATGCTGCTTCATGGATGGTAATGGGGATATTACCCTGTGATAGTGATACATCACCAGAGTAAAGATGGGAAATGCTGCTTTATGGATGGTAATGGGGATATTACCCTGTGATAGTGATACTCACCAGAGTAAAGATGGGAAATGCTGCTTTATGGATGGGTAATGGGGATATTACCCTGTGATAGTGATACATCACCAGAGTAAAGATGGAAATGCTGCTTTATGGATGGTAATGGGGATATTACCCTGTGATAGTGATACTTCCACCAGAGTAAACGTAGGAAATGCTGCTTATTGTGGTAATGAGGATATTACCCTGTGATAGTGATACATCACCAAGAGTAAACATGGAAATGCTGCTTTAGGGTGGTAATGGGATATTACCCTGTGATAGTTATCACCAGAGTAAAGATAGGAAATGCTGCTTTATGGATGGGTAATGGGGATATTACCCTGTGATAGTGATACATCACAGAGTAAAGATGGGAAAGCTGCTTTATGGATGGTATGGGGATATTACCCTGTGATAGTGATACGTCACCAGAGTAAACAGTGGAAATGCTGCTTATTGGATGGTAATGGGGATATACCCTGTGATGTGATAGGATACATCACCAGAGTAAACATGGAAATGCTGCTTTATGGTGGTAATGGGGATATTACCCTGTGATAGTGATATCACCAGAGTAAAATAGGAAATGCTGCTTTATGGAGTGGTAATGGGGATATTACCTGTTGATAGTGATACATCACCAGAGTAAAATGGAAATGCTGCTTTATGGATGGTAATGGGGATATTACCCTGTGATAATGTACGATCACCAGAGTAAACATAGGAAATGCTGCTTTATGTGGTGGTAATGGGGATATTACCCTGTGATAGTGATACATCACCAGAGTAATCATAGGAAATGCTGCTTTATGGTGGTAATGGGGATATTACCCTGTGATAGTGATACGATACCAGTGTAAACATAGGAAACGCTGCTTTATGGTGGTAAGGGGGATATTATCCTGTGATAGTGATACATTACCAGAGTAAAATGTAGGAAACGCTGCTTTATGGTGGTAATGGGATATTACCCTGTGATAGTGATACATCACCAGAGTAACATAGGAAATGCTGCTTTATGGATGGTAATGGGATATTACCTGTGATAGTGATACGTCACCAGAGTAAACAAGGAAATGCTGCTTTATGGATGGTAATGGGGATATTACCCTGAGATAGTGATACATCACCAGAGTAAACAGTAGGAAATGCTGCTTTATGGATGGTAATGGGGTTATTACCCTGTGATAGTGATATATCACCAGAGTAAACAATAGGAAATGCTGCTTTATGGTGGTAAGGGGATATTACCCTGTGATAGTGATACGTCACCAGAGTAACAGTAGGAGAGAGCTGCTTTATGGGTGGTAATGGTGGGTTATTACCCGTGATAGTGATACATTACCAGAGTAAACATAGGAAACGCTGCTTTATGGATGGTAATGGGGATATTACCTGTGATAATGATACATCACCAGTGTAATATAGGAAATGCTGCTTTATGGATGGTAATGGGGATATTACCCTGTGATAGTGATAATCACCAGAGTAAACTGTAGGAAATGCTGCTTTATGGGTGGTAAGGGATATTACCCGTGATAGTGATAACGTCACACAGTAAACAGTAGGAAATGCTGTTTTTGGATGGTAATGGGATTTACCCTGGATAGTGATACATCACCAAGTAAACAGTAGGAAATGCTGCTTTGGATGGTAAGGGTATTACGTGATGTGATATGTCACCAGAGTAAACATAGGAAATGCTGCTTTATGGGTGGTAATGGGGATATTACCCTGTGATAGTGAAACGTCACCAGAGTAAACAGTAGAGATGCTGTTTATCATGGTAATGGGGATATACCCTGTGATAGTGATACATCACCAGAGTAAACAGTAGGAAATGCTGCTTTATGGGTGGTAATGGGGATATACACTGTGAAGTGATGCGTCACCAGAGTAAACATTCGAAACGTGCTTTATGGATGGTAATGGGGAATATTATCCCTGTGATGTGATAGTCACCAAGTAAACTGTAGGAAATGCGCGTTATGGATGGTAATGGGGATATTACCCTGTGATAGTGATACATCACCAAGAGTAAACTGTAGGAAATGCTGCTTTATGGATGTTGGTGGGTAATATCCCCATTACCATCCATAAAGCAGCATCTCCTACTGTTTACTCTGGTGATGTATCACTATCACAGGGTAATATCCCCATTACGACCCATAAAGCAGCATTTCCTACAGTTTACTCTGGTGATGTATCACTATCACAGGGTAATATCCCCATTATCATTCATAAAGCAGCATCTCCTACTGTTTACTCTGGTGATGTATCACTATCACAGGGTAATATCCCCATTACCATCCATAAAGCAGCATCTCCTACTGTTTACTCTGGTGATGTATCACTATCACAGGGTAATATCCCCATTACCATCCATAAAGCAGCATCTCCTACTGTTTACTCTGGTGATGTATCACTATCACAGGGTAATATCCCCATTATCACAGGGGTAATATCCCCATTACCACCCATAAAGCAGCATTTCCTATGTTTACTCTGGTGATGTTCACATCACAGGGTAATATCCCAATTACCACCCATAAGCAGCGTTTCCTACTGTTTACTCTGGTGATTATCACATCACAGGGTAATATCCCCATTCCACCCTAAAGCAGCTTTCCTATGTTTACTCTGGTGACGTATCATTATCACAGGGTAATATCCCTATTACCATCCATAAAGCAGCATTTCCTATCTTTACTCTGGTGATGTATCACTATCACAGGGTAATATCCCCATTACCATCCATAAAGCAGCATTTCCTATGTTTACTCTGGTGATGTATCACTATCACAGGGTAATATCCCCATTACCATCCATAAACAGCATTTCCTTTGTTTACTCTAGTGACGTATCACTATCACAGGGTAATATCCCCATTACCACCCATAAAGCAGCATTTCCTATCTTTACTCTGGTGATGTATCACTATCACAGGGTAATATCCCCATTAACATCCATAAAGCAGCATTCCTTGTTTACTCTGGTGACATATCACTACACAGGGTAATATCCCCATTACCACCCATAAAGCAGCATTTCCTTTTGTTACTCGGTGACGTATCACTATCACAGGGTAATATCCCCATTACCACCCATAAAGCAGATTTCCTTGTTTACTCTGGTGACGATCACTATCACGGGGTAATATGTCGCCATTACCACCCATAAAGCAGCATTTCCTATGTTTACTCTGGTGAAGTATCACTATCACAGGGTAATATCCCATTACCATACATAAAGCAGCATTTCCTATGTTTACTCTGGTGATGTATCACTATCACAGGTAATATCCCCATTACCATCCATAAAGCAGCATTTCCTATGTTTACTCTGGTGATGTATTACTATAACAGGGTAATATCCCCATTACCACCCATAAAGCAGCATTTCCTATGTTTACTCTGGTGATGTATCACTATCACAGGTAATATCCCATTACCATCCATAAAGCAGCATTTCCTAGGTTACTCTGGTGACGTATCACTATCACAGGGTAATATCCCCATTACCATCCATAAAGCACATCTCCTACTGTTTACTCTGGTGATGTATCACTATCACAGGGTAATATCCCCATTATCATTCATAAACAGCATCTCCTACTGTAACTCTGGTGATGTATCACTATCACAGGTAATATCCCCATTACCATCCATAAGCAGCATTTCCTATGTTTACTCTGGTGACTTATCACTATCACAGGGTAATATCCCCATTACCATACATAAAGCAGCATTTCCTATGTTTACTCTGGTGATGTATCACTACCACAGGGTAATATCCCCATTACCACCCATAAAGCAGCATTTCCTATGTTTACTCTGGTGATGTATCACTATCACAGGGTATATCCCCATTACCACCCATAAAGCAGCATTTCCTTTGTTTACTCTGGTGACGTATCACTATCACAGGGTAATATCCCCATTACCATCCATAAAGCAGCATTTCCTTTGTTTACTCTGGTGACGTATCACTATCACAGGGTAATATCCCCATTACCATCCATAAAGCAGCATTTCCTTTGTTTACTCTGGTGACGTATCACTATCACAGGGTAATATCCCATTACCACCCATAAAGCGCATTTCCTATGTTTATCTGGTGATGTATCCCTATCACGGGTATATCCCCATTACCACCATAAAGCAGCATTTCCTTGTTTACTCTGGTGACGTTCACTCCTCACAGGGTATATCCCGTTACCACCCATAAGCAGCATTTCCTATGTTTACTCTGGTGATGTATCACTATCACAGGGTAATATCCCCATTACCCACCCATGTGTGATCAGCTGTTACATAGACCCGACCCAACTTCCGGAACTAAACAGCTGACCACGCGTATGTTTCCTGCTTAGGAGATCTTGGCAGGCTTGTCGGGAAGAGGGAATCAGGTGCCAGGCCTCCAAACTTGCGAGGGGCCTGGGCCCCTGCAGGTACACCCCAGCCCCAACAATCTCCTGGATTAGTCTTGTATAGATTTGAATCTAGATGGTTATATCATATGCAAAAAAGAGAGCTTCAAGAAACTAGATTGGTAAAATCTTATTGATCTATGCTGATAAGGATCCATGCCATTTAAAAGAAAAACTTATATGGAGCCATCCACGTTGAATGATGCCCTTGGTTTTTTCCTAGGTCGCTTATGATAAGAACAGCCCTGGCCACCTACTGTATATTATCCATTGATTAGATAGATGGAGTTTACTTACATCTGATTACCTGAGCAAGCAGTTTATACTAACCCCCAGGATTCTGTGGAGTTTGCTGGTAGTATATTAAGTTGCTTGCAATAAAGTGAAGCTTAATATCTTTGTTGTGTGTGTCCTTTTATGCTATTTTGTGTGCAGCAGTTTTGTAACTACTGTAACCCCCACGGTGGGGCAAATGGTAGTAGGACTTGCCCCAAGCTCATAATCTTTACAGCAACCAGCCTTTTTTAAACCACTGATCGCATGTATGAAGGAAACATATGCGCAATCAGCTGTTTAAAAATGGCAGGTCGCTGTGGAGGCTGCGGAGATCTTTGTGGAAGGAGGAGGGAGTCAGGGGCCTGGCCTCCAACTCCCTCCTCCCGCCTCCTGGGGGGGGGGGGGGGGGGGGGCTTCAGGTACGCCCCTGGCATGCAGTGATTTGATTTAAATTTGATAAGGTATATCTATCGTAACCGATCATTTGTCTGCTTCTCCCTCCTCCCCTTCCACCAACTTTTCATATATTATGATACTCAAGTGGGGTTGCAAAAGGAGACGTCTGAAAATGTAAGTCCTTTTCTTTAGTGGGCCTTTCAGTCTATCTACACCACCAGCAACATTTCCATTAATAATGCATCTAATTAGCAAATCAGATCACTGGCTTTACATATGTGCCATGGCAGTCAGCAATCTCTCTAGGACCCCACAGATTTGCTGCCGCCTGTTTCTCTACCTACAGCTAATCTTGATCTTTTCATGTAAGGTTTTTGAAAAACTCTTGAGGATCTTAGAGGTAAGTATTGCATTTCCCCCATAGTGTCTAAAGGAAAAATTCAGACAAAGAGGGTACCAAAATTGAGTTGAAAAAAATAGAAAACAAGTACATACAGTAAATAGACTTACTACAAAATGGTCAAATAGAAAACAAGGAAAAGGATGGTATTTGTGAGCCAATATGGTCCACTCTCAGCAGAGTTAAAGGCCAAAACTAAAATTTAACCCACTACTGGCCCCAATGTGTAGTGTAATAAAATCCTTACCTTACATCCCAGCTCTAAATGGTTCTCCTGTAATGTTCCTCCAAAGTCCAGAAAACTGACCACCAGGAGCCTGGCCACTAGAGAAATAGTTTCCACCTCTGAGAGGACGTCTTGTTCAGCCCTTCACTCCCTCCCCCCCTCCCACTCCCTCCTGTTTTTCTCTCCCTCCCCCTAGTGTAAAACCCCTTAGGCACATAGTATGGCTAGTCCCCCCAGCCCCAACCGCTATAATATATTTTCCAGAAACTCCCCAGCACTCTACTTACCTTACCCCTCTTCCCCGGGGTTCTGTGCAGCCGCGTCCGTGATTGGCTGCCTCTCAGGGCTGGGCATGTGGCGAGAGATAGAGGGAAGGTAAGTAATATCGGGGGAGTTTCTGTAAAATATATTATAGTGGTTGGGGCTGGGGGACTAGCCCTACTATGTGGCAAAAATTACTAAAAGGGATAGACATGCCCTTTGAAAAGAGTAATTTTGTCCCAACCAATCAGATGTTAGCTTCCAAATGGTAAATAACATCTGATTGGTTGGAACAAAATTATCACAATTTCTAACGATAAGAACTTTTATTACATTTCCCTGTATCCTACTTCATTAAAAGTTTGAAAGTTCAAATTCGGACCCATTAGTCAATGGGGAGGGATAGTTCGAAAGGTCCGGATGATTTACAGACAAACTAACAATGGTAACTTACTGTAAATGGCTGTGGCACCTGGGAAATGGTCTGGGGAACATGGCACTATCACCAAAACTTTTTTAAACACTTCTTAAACATGAACGGGCAATTGTCAGGTTTTGCGCAAGCTACATTCGAGGGTTACCGAACAATACTTTCGATGGGTTAGTGGAAATAGAACCATAAATTTGAGGATTAATGAAATCAAATGATACTTTCGAGGATTATTAAAAACAAATGATACTTTCTAGGGTTAGCGAAAACGATCCATATATTTCCAGGGTTACCGAAAACAAATGATACTTTCGAGGGTTACCGAACGATACATTCTAGGGTTAGTGAAAATGATCCATATATTTGAGGGTTACCGAAACGATACATTCTAGGGTTAGCGAACGATACATTCTAGGGTTAGTGAAAATGATCCGTACATTCGAGGGTTACCGAATGATACATTCTAGGTTATTGAAAATGATCCATACATTCGAGGGTTACCGAACAATACATTCTAGTTGCGAACGATACATTCTAGGGTTTTGAAAATGATCCATACATTCGAGGGTTACCGAACAATACATTCTAGGTTAGCGAACGATACATTCTAGGGTTAGTGAAAATGATCCATAATTCGAGAGTTAGCGAACAATACATTCTAGGTTATTGAAAATGACCATCATTCGAGGGTTACCGAACGATACATTCTAGGTTATTGAAAATGATCCAAACATTCGAGGTTCCAAAACGAACAATACATTCAAGGTTTAGCAAATGATACATTCTAGGGTTAGCGTCCGGAAAAAAGAACTAGTTCGAACCAAACTAGTTCAAATAGTTCGAGTTCATCCAAACTCATAAAGTTCGGCTCGAACTCGGGTTCCAGTTCGGTTCTGTGTCCATCTCTAGTTAGAAGTCTGACCAAGTACAGTCGGAGAGATTCAATATCGCGTCTCCCGTTACTTATCTTAGCCCGATCCCGCGATACAATAACTGACGTAAACGAGATTACATCAGGTATTGCATTGTGGGATCGGGCTAAGGTAAGGAGCGGGACTTTAACGCTCCACAAGCCGTAGCGTTAAGTTTCATGCTACAAAGTAGCGCAAAACTTAACACTACGGGTTTTGGATCGTTAGCACAGCGCTATTTCCAAAAACATTCGGAAATGGCGCTGTGCTCGAAAATCCATCCAAAACCCTCGTTAACCCAAATTTTTTTATGTCTAGCGCTTTTGATTTTTGATCCATATTGTATTAAGAGACCACAGATAAATCCACAATAATAATAATAATGCTAAGAACAAAGAAGCTAAAAAATACTGTAATCATTCAGCAGTTAATAAAACTTGTTTAATGTTTTCTTACAGCAGCAGCTTTAGCATTTAGATCAGGTCTGAACAATATAATGTAACATTTGGTAACAAATATAAAACCCAGAACTGGATGATAAGATGGTGAATATCTCAGCAGCCACCATTTTACTCCCCTTACTGCTCAGGTAGGCTGGGACAAATGATACCCACACACTACAGAACACCAACATACGTGTGATGTTTTTAGCTTCATTAAATCGGTCAGGGAAATCCTTGGCTAGAAATGCCACAATGAAACTTACACACGATAATGTTCCCATGTAACCAATAATACAGAAAAAGAAAGTGATAGATCCTTCATTACACAGTAAAATAATGGTGTCCCTTTCTGAAATGGTCAGTATCCAAAATGGTGGACTGAGCCATCCACACTGCAGAGATCACCATCTCACCTAAAGCATACATCACTATATGATGGACGTTTTGGGTTCCTACATACTTTGTCAGTTTGCTCCCAGGCTTTGTAGCATTGAGCAATAATACCTGTGACCGTTTTAGCCAACACAGAAGAAACAGAAATAGTGAAAATCACCCAAATGCTGCTTGTCGAGGGACAACATGTATCTGTTGGTGTCCAATGAATAGAGAGTGCAGAGGAAACACACATGAGAGAGATGAGGAGGAGACAGCTGAGATTCTGGTTATTGGCTTTCACCATTGGAGTGTCCCAATATTTCACAAAGATTCCCAGAACTGCACAAGTCATGATGAAGAGAATCAAGGCAATGGAAGTTAAACTTGCTCCCAGAGTGTCTGTATAGGAAAGGTAGATTATAGTTTTAGAGATACAAGCAGTCCTGTTTTTATTAGATGTCTCTTGTTTGGTGCATTTCTGACAGTCTGTAGCATCTGAAAGTAGAGAATTACATTATATTTTAGTTAGATTCCTTAATTATTAAAAATCCATTTGAGAAAGCAAATATTTATATATTGTTTTTATTCTCAATGTCAGTTCTCCTTTTTTAACATATATTTTGCCTAGTATAGTGTGTATTTAAAGGTTAGTCAATCATATAGGAACTAATATCATGTTTGAAATTATTGCAGTAGATTGATATTGTCAAAGAATAAAGGTTTAGTGTATATATAGACCTGGAAGCCTAACATCAGTGATAGGGAAGGTGCTGGAAACTTTGTTATGGGATCATATCCTTGACTTTGTCTTATTAGCAGTAGTCAGAATAGATTTATGAGACGTAGAACAAATTTAATTGGTTTTTATGAAGAAGTGAGTAAGAAGTTAGATTCAGGCACAGCAGTGGATGTTGTATACTTGGATTTTGCTAAAACTTTTGATACTGTACCACATAGGCGACCAATGTATAAACTGAGGACTGTTGGCCTAGAAAAAACCTTTGTACAAGGATAGCGAGAAAAAATCCAGTAGGATTCTCTTCATAATAAAGCAGTCTGTCTATCCCCACCTCTTTCACAGGGCGGGATGTAATCAATAACCTTACCTCTCAAATCAGATACCTAGTGTCTCTCCTAGCAAAAATGTCCTGCCACTGGTGTACTGTCCATTGTCAGTTTGTCATTTTCCAATCTATTAAGGGCTAATCTAATATCACCTCTATGGCACAAATTTATATGTACCAGTCACTGTGGGCAAACTTGTGTGTGCAAGTCGCACTGTGGGCAAATTTGTATGTACCAGTCACTGTGGGCAAATTTGTATGTACCAGTTACTGTGGGCAAACCTGTATGTAGCAGTCAATGTGGGCAAACTTTTATGTAGCAGCCACACTCACTGTGTATGTACCAGTCTCTGGGGGTAACTTGTATGTACCAGTCTCTGGGGGATACTCTTTTTGGCACATATATTGCCACTTTTCAGCCAGCCATCCAGTTTCTTAGCCACTGTTAGATCAGCCTTCCAGTTCACCAGCCAGTGCCAAGTCAGCCCTCTAGCTCACCAGCTAGTGTCACACCTCCGAAAGCCAAGCCTACTATTTTTGACAGAAAATGTAGGGGTGGCTTTAAAAGGTTTGCTCAGATGCCAAAAGGTCTAGAAGTACCCCTGCCCAGTGCTGTAAGGGCTGGGTCAAACTAATGCATTACTCACATGCTTCTGGGTGATTATGATTTGTGTTGCATTTGCACATGAGAAATGCAGCACAGTGCATGCCAATGTGACTGGCCATATTGACATGTGCTGCATTATATCACACGTTCACCATTTTGTTGAGAATCACAAGCACTCGCATTGCACGAATCGCATTGCAAGTGCAGCTTATCTATTATTCACAGGGATGTGAGACGTTTATTCCCACCTCCCTATGATAAAGATGCACTGTACATGGTTATAACAGTTTAGTGTCCATTTAAGGCTTGACAAAGGGCAAAGTGTGTGCCCAAATTGTTGCTGTGTTTGCTGTACTCCAAATTGATTTACAAATTTAAATTTGGAGGGAGATGCTAAGAGGAAAAACCCATGCTAACAGATGTGATATCGGGTACTGATTTTTTGTACCGATTTTGCATTGCCAGAACCATTTTCCGTAGACTTTTGGAAATAGCACAGTATAAGCGATGCAATAATTCATAATTTAGCCATCATTATTGCGCTGGTTTTTTGCACTAACATTAACATTGGGACTGTATATAACTGGAATGACTAATACAGTATAACAAGATTTGACTGACTTTTGAAAGTTGTGTTGTTCTAAAAAGAAAAACATGTGGTGTTTTGTTTTAATTAGCAGTTGTGTGCTGTACATCAGGATAACCAGGGAGATTCAATAAAAGTTCTTATAAAATGGTGCTAATTTTGCCCCAACCAATCAGATCTTATTTAACATTTGAAAGCTAACATCTGATTGGTTGGGGCAAAATTAGCCCCATTAAGAACTTTTATTGAATCTCCCTGTGTGTGTTTTAGCTTTTAGGGCAAGGCCACACTAGCACGTTTTACTGCGATCCCAATGTGCGTTAAAAAGCACACACTAGTGTTGGGCAATTGATCTGGCACACTGGGTGCGCTGCGTTGCAATCCTCTTTTCTAAACACATGCGATCACCATTAGCGGTAACGCAAACTGGATATGCGCATTTCACTTGTGTTGCCTCACCCTTATAGTATCTTTAAATGCTTAAAACAATTTAAAACAATATTAACCGTGGATATTAGGGTCTATAAGATTTTATGAATAATGCTGTTAATACATTTAACCATCTACTGATACGACTCATAATAATAATATTAATCATAATCTGTTCATAATGATTTATTATTCATTCCGCCAGAGAAAACCCATTTACCTGTTACATTGGATATTTCCCCTTCTGCACACTGGACACAGTCATAACAACACAATGGTTTCCCTTCTATTTTAGCCTTCCTGTATCCTGGGGCACAGGGCTCATTACACAGAGATGTAGGGATCAAAAAACAAGTTTTGGGGAATTAGAATACATTTACAAATACAGAGTTTCAGTACAATTACTGAACAGTTATACAGTTGTATTGGGTACAATGAAAGGGATGTGTATAGTTAAAAGATAAACAAGATTTACAGAAATACTTTTTGCAGTTTTTATCTTCTAAGCTGCTCCTTGCCGAAAAATCTCAACTTGGGGCATGATTTAAACATCATCTCCAAGCAGGTCAGTTAGAGAACTTCTTATGAAACATTAAAGGGCATGTCCACCCTTTTCATTTTTTTTTTTAGATGCAATAGGGCACTTTCCCCCAGCCCCAACCGCATCATTAGATTTTCCAGAAAGTGCCCAGATAGTTACTTACCTTACCTATTTCCTCTGCCACACAATCCTGGCCCTCTGCTTGCACTGAACTGCAAGTAGTTTAAAATAAACCTTACCTTACATCTCTGCTCCTTATGGTTCCCAAGATATTCCTTTTCAAAGTCCAGGAAACTGAAGAGTTCAAGCTGTCTGTGAGGCTTCTGATCTCCATCCACGTCCTCATCAAGGTTTGGGGCATGCGCAGTACCCCCCCCCCCCACACACACACACACACACCATCCGGATCCATCCTCAGCCATCGTTGCACCTAGCGTGTAATCCTTTGGGTGTAAGGTAAGGGACCCCTGCCCACCCCCAACTTGAAGATCTCTTACTGACCTGCTTGTAGATCATATTCAAATACCGCTCCAGACGAGATCACGTTGAAATCAAGCCCAAGATGTGATTATATTGAACTCGTGCCCTAGATGAGATCATGCAAAAATCATGCCTCAGATGAAATCATGTTAAAATCATGTCCAATGTGAGATCACGTTATAATCACCTTGCAATCAGGCCTCAGACAAGATCATGTTAAAATCATGCCCCAGATGAGATTTGAGCTAGGGAGCACCTGGTTTTATTCCCCAGTATTTCTGTAAATCCTGACTAATGCCATTGTCTATTTCAGTAATGCTCAACCCGTGGTTGGGCGTGGTAAGGGGTGTGGGGGTGTGTGTGGGCATTACCGGGCAGGCCGGGAGTGGTGCATCCCAATCACAAATTGGGGTGCTGCTAGTAAGACCCCCAGTGTGGGCCGGTTGGGTCCCCCTTGGTCTATTTTAACTATTCACATCCCTTATTCTTACCACACTATTTCACTTTACATGCCCTTTAATAATTTAGTTGGAAGTCTACATTTGTAAAATGCAACATTTTGGGGCATTGTATGGAGCTTTCCATGGATTTGTTCTGAGCATGTAATATAAGCACATTACTCAATGTATACATAAAGAAATACTTTAATAAATCCGTAATGTATGTAACTATCACACAAAGGTGCAAAATGTAATATAAGCACATTACTCAATGTATACATAAAGAAATACTTTTAATAAATCCGTAATGTATGTACTACATCACAAAGGTGCAAATGTATATAAGCACATTACTCAATGTATACATAAAGAAATACTTTAATAAATCAGTAATGTATGTAACTATCACACAAAGGTGCAAAATGTAATATAAGCACATTACTCAATGTATACATAAAGAAATACTTAATAAACCGAATGTAATGGAACTATCACACAAGGTGCAAAGTAATATAAGCACATTACTCAATGTAACATAAAAATACTTTAATAAATCAGTAATGTATGGAACTATCACCACAAAGTGTCAATGTAATATAAGCCACTTACTCAATGTATACATAAAGAAATACTTTAAAATCAGTAATGTATGGAACTATCACACAAAGGTGCAAAATGTAATAAAAAAAAAAAAAAAAAAAAAAAAAAAAAAAAAAATATAAGCACATTACTCAATGTATACATAAAGAAATACTTTAATAAATTCGTAATGTATGGAACTATCACACAAAGGTGCAAAATGTAATATAAGCACATTACTCAATGTATACATAAAGAAATACTTTAATAAATCAGTAATGTATGGAACTATCACACAAAGGTGCAAAATGTATAATAGCCCATTACTCAATGTATACATAAAGAAATACTTAATAAATCAGTAAGTGTATGTAACTATCACACAAAGGTGTGCAAAATGTAATATAAGCACATTACTCAATGTATACAAAAGAAATACTTTAATAAATCCGTATGTATGGAACTATCACACAAAGGTGCAAAATGTAATATAAGCACATTACTCAATGTACATAAAGAAATACTTAATAAATCCGTAATGTTGGAACTATCACACAAAGGTGCAAAATGTAATATAAGCACATTACTCAATGTATACATAAGAAATACTTTAATAATCAGTAATGTATGTAACTATCACACAAAGGTCAAAATGTAATAAAAGCACATTACTCAATGTATACATAAAGAAATACTTTAATAAATCCGTAATGTATGGAACTATCACACAAAGGTGCAAAATGTAATATAAGCACATTCACCAATGTATACATAAAGAAATACTTTAATAAATCAGTAATGTATGTAACTATCACACAAAGGTGCAAAATGTAATATAAGCACATTACTCAATGTATACATAAAGAAATACTTTAATAAATCCGTAATGTATGGAACTATCACACAAAGGTGCAAAATGTAATATAAGCACATTACTCAATGTATACATAAAGAAATACTTTAATAAATCAGTAATGTATGTAACTATCACACAAAGGTGCAAAATGTAATATAAGCACATTACTCAATGTATACATAAAGAAATACTTTAATAAATCAGTAATGTATGTAACTATCACACAAGGTGCAAAATGTAATATAAGCACATTACTCAATGTATACATAAAGAAATACTTTAATAAATCCGTAATGTATGGAACTATCACACAAAGGTGCAAAATGTAATATAGCACATTACTCAATGTATACATAAAGAACATACTTTAATAAATCAAATGTATGGAACTATCACAAAGGTGCAAAATGTAATATAAGCACATTACTCAATGTATACATAAAGAAATACTTTATAATAAATCAGTAATGTATGGAACTATCACACAAAGTGCAAAATGTATATAAGCACATTACTCAATGTATCCATAAAGAAATACTTTAATAATCGTAATGTATGGAACTATCACACAAAGGTGCAAAATGTAATAAAGCACATTACTCAATGTATACATAAGAAATACTTTAATAAATCAATAATGTATGAACTATCACCAAAGGTGCAAAATGTAATATAAGCACATTACTCAATGTATACATAAAGAAATACTTTAATAAATCAGTAATGTATGTAACTATCACACAAAGGTGCAAAATGTAATATAAGCACATTACTCAATGTATCATAAGAAATCTTTAATAAATCCGTAATGTATGGAACTATCACACAAAGGTGCAAATGTAATATAAGCACATTACTCAATGTATACATAAAGAAATCCTTAAATAAATCAGTAAATGTATGGAACTATCACACAAAGGTGCCAAAATGTAATATAAGCACATTACTCAATTATACCATAAGAAATACTTTAATAATCACGAATGTATGAACTATCACACAAGGTGCAAAATGTAATATAAGCACATTACTCATGTATACATAAGAAAATACTTTAATAATCCGTAATGTATGGAACTATCACACAAAGGTGCAAAATGTAATATAAGCACATTACTCATGTATACATAAAGAATACTTAATAAATCAGTAATGTATGAACTATCACCAAAGTGTGCAAAATGTAATAAGCACATTACTCAATGATAACATAAAGAATACTTTAAAATCCGTAATGTATGGAACTATCACACAAGGTGCAAAATGTAATATAAGCACATTCTCAATGTATACATAAAGAAATACTTTAATAAATCAGTAATGTATGTACTATCACACAAAGTGCAAAATGTAATATAAGCACATTACTCAATGTATACAAAGAATACTTTAATAAATCCGTAATGTATGTAACTATCACACAAAGGTGCAAAAGGTAATATAAGCACATTACTCATGTAATACATAAGAAATACTTTAATAAATCAGTAATGTATGTAACTATCACACAAAGGTGCAAAATGTAATATAAGCCATTAACTCATGTATACATAAAGAAATACTTTAATAAATCATTAATGTAGGAACTATCACACAAAGGTGCAAAATGTAATATAACACATTACTCATGTAACATAAAGAAATACTTAATAAATCAGTAATGTATGGAAACTATCACTCACACAAGGTGCAAAATGTATTAAGCACATTACTCAATGTATACATAAGAAATACTTTAATAAATCAGTAATGTATGTAACTATCACCCACAAAGGTGCAAAATGTAATATAAGCACATTACTCAATGTATCATAAGAAATACTTTAATAATCAGTAATGTAATGGAACTATCCACAAAGGTCAAAATGTAATAAAGCACATTACTCAATTTACATAAGAAATACTTTAATAAATCAGTAATGTATGGAACTATCACACAAGGTGCAAAATTGTATATAAGCACATTACTCAATGTATACATAAGAAATACTTTAATAAATCGTAATGTATGGAACTATCCCACAAGGTGCAAAATGTAATATAAGCACATTACTCAATGTATACATAAAGAAATACTTTAATAAATCAGTAATGTATGGAACTATCACACAAAGGTGCAAAATGTAATATAAGCACATTACTCAATGTATACATAAAGAAATACTTTAATAAATCAGTAATGTATGGAACTATCACACAAAGGTGCAAAATGTAATATAAGCACATTACTCAATGTATACATAAAGATACTTTATAAATCCGTAATGTATGGAAACTATCACACAAAGTGTGCAAAATGTAATATAAGCCATATACTCAATGATATACATAAAGAATACTTTAATAAATCAGTAATGGTCATGAACTTCACACAAGGTGCAACAATGTATATAAGCACATTACTCAATGTATACATAAAGAAATACTTTAATAAATCAGTAATGTATGTAACTATCGCACAAAGGTGCAAAATGTAGAGTTCTGGTGAAGTGCAATAAAAATGAAATCTCTTTAAAAATAGCATAAAAATCAGAAGGACATATTGAAAAATGTGGCAAGTTAAAAGGTTTTTCTGCTTTATAATTAAGCCTCTGGTGTTTTAAATAAACACAAGTTTTGAATAATTAAATTTTAAAGAAAATAAAAAAATAAAAGTATATCAATAAAGAATAAGGGGCTTATGCTCCAACCTTAAACTTAAAGACAGACCCCAAAATTCTTGTGATTTCACAGTACTAGTAAGAAAAAACACCCTTTATACTGCTGTATACTGGATAGACTGAAACTAGAAGCATGATCCTGGACTAATTTTAAAAAACTTGTATGCAGATCACTGTTCCCCTTTAATCGCTGTAATCGCCAAAACATGTTGCTTGCTGTTTTACATATCTGTGTCTTCCTGCATCATTAAGAAATATGATTGTGTCTAAATATATTGCCAGTCTGCCATCCTAAGTACCCTTAGTGAGTGTCACTGACACTCAGAGCTTCTAGGCATGCCCATTACAGACATTCCCATAGTTTAATCTGTAAATTACACAGTTCATGAGCTTTCTACCTGGATGCAATTCAGTTTATCTGCTTTCTAAGGAGGATGAAAGGTTTAACATTAGATAAAGTAAATGCACATAAAGTGATTGATATACTTTAACCTATTTCCAGTGTTTTTTCACTTTTTTGTTTCAAGGGCTGTAAGTACAGTTTGGATTCATTTATCAGCAAAGTAATATAGGGGTTGGGAATGGATACACTACAGTATATCTAAGTGGGAGGGAGGGGAGGGTGGCCTCCCCTGCGCATGTCACCATCCCACCCAGAGGCAAGAGAGGAGGCAGAGATGTTTTGACAGGAAGACAGCCACTACTATTCAGTTTCCTGGACTTTAGACATGGGCCGCAGGAGAACCATAAGGAGCAGGGATGCAAGGTAAGGATTTTTTTTACAATACACAGTGGGGCCGGTAGTGGGTTAAATTTTAGTTTGGTGGGTGGACATTCCCTTTTAAGGTTTTGACATGGCTGACTGGGTTCTTTTTTCCTAAACACAGTCATTAGTGTCTAAAGAAAGAAAAATGTGCTATTGTGAAATACTTTGTTTAGAACTTTCATAGAACTTCAAATTAGACTCATTTTTTTTATAGGAAAATACATTCTTACTGTGTGGAAGTGCGGAGCCCACAAATCATCACTGCTGTCAATATATAAATGACTCTCATTGTTTGATGAACTAAAATTCCCAATCTTCCTTCTCAAGACCTGAAGATCCGGTAAGATAATCCACTTCACGATGTCTAAGTTGACAGGCAGTTCTCTATAATCCTTGAGGATGATGTTCTGACCATGTAGCGTTGTAACATTCAAACTGGAAATATAGGAATTCAACTAAAAAAAAATGTAAACACTTTAAAAAATGTTATATATATAATGAATTGTTTCCCATAAAGTGCAATTATGTTTTAATGTTGCCTTTAATGTGTAGGTTGTGTCACTGCATTGCCATCTATAGTGAGTTTCTATACAGTGTCCATATTTTAGACTGTGCTATGGGATTCAAATATACTTATTTAAATATATAATATGGTGAATCAATAAGGATTATTCTGTCATAACATCAAAGAATTGAAACAGATGAGCTGCACCTGACACATTTTCAGGGTTATTCAATAAAAGTTCTTATCGTTTAAAATGGTGCTAATTTTGCCCCAACCAATCAGATGTTGGCTTTCAAATGTTAAATAAAATCTGATTGGTTGGGGCAAAATTAGCACCATTTTAAATAATAAGAACTTTTATTAAATCTCAGTTTGTCTATACTTTTTGAAGATAGAGCTAAGTATATAAATGACGATTGTGTTCCCACTTTGCGGAATTATGAGAAATTATTGTCTATAGAAACCCGCACTTGGTGGGATATTGCTTCTTTAGAAAAATATCTCCGAGCAGAAATTATTGCAAGAGGTTTAAGAATTAAAAAATTCCCTATTTTTAATGATACTAATTAAGATTTGATGACTCAATGTAAAAGAGTTGTAACAGACTGTTAAAATGAGTGTCTCTAATAGTAGAATATAAACAGAATTTGTTAAAGGGCATGTCCATCTGCAAAAACTGTCAGGCAGTGTTCTAAGTCCCAGAAAGTAAAGAGTAGGAGCAGGGGTGTCTCTCTAATGAGGCAATATGAGCAAAATGCTCAGGGCAGCACCCCTGATAAACATCAGAGAGGTGGCAGGCAGAGCTCACTTTAATTTTGTACCACAATTATGGTATGGATATAGGTCTTTTTGAGGAATTGTATAAATACCGCTGTGATGTGCAGTTTAAAAAGACCAAATGTTTAACCACACCCATTCCTGCAAACCACACACACACCTAACAGTGGTTTGCATTGGCACACTTCATGGCGCCTAGTGGTACATAAGGGCAGCATTCAAAAGTTTGGCTCAGGTGGCAAAAACCCTAGAGACGCCCCTGAGTAGGAGCCTTCTTGTGTGTCATCTGGTCCTTGTCCTCTTGGAAAACACTGGCATGCTCAGGGGGCCCTCCCTTCCTCCCACCCTCCGGATCCCTTCTGGCTGCTTCGTCCCTTATCTATAAAAACCCTTTTTCATAGTGTAGCGCACCCCAAGCCACCCCCAACCAATTTTTGTAAAATAAGAAAATAAACTTATGCTTCTTCGTTCCCCTGGATATCTGTATAGCCAGCAGCCATGTCTGTGATTGCCTTACCTTCAGCCAATTACAGAAACTGCTGGCGGTACGGCTCCTCTCTGCTGCGTCCGGCAAGCAGCTAGCTGAGAGCAGACAACCGGGGGAATGAAGGAGCATAAGTATATTTCTGGGGCTTGTTTTACAAAACTAAATTGGTGGTTGACAGTGGGCTGGGGAAAAATGTAATATTTGGGGTGGACTGAATGATCATAGCACAGACAAATTATTACTGTCTATAACAGAAAAACTTGAATAAGATACAGCCTATCGTAAAAAACATTTTAGTTTAGATTATGATACAGGTGATTGTACTGTGGTTATTCTTTATCCTCCAGCTCTGGTAGAAGGGAAGCTTGAGCGGCCTCTATATTTTCCCGTGATTATCTCTATTAATGACACAAAGGAACAAAATAATATAACCTCTCCATATCGAGATTGCTCTTCTTACAGAAAGAGAAAAGTGTTTGTCTCTTCATCCATCATAGAATTTTCATCTTTTTGGTACCATATGTGATGTTAACAAATTTGTGTGGAGAGTATTATTGATATTATTAATACCATCTTCGGTATAAACAAAATAACAAACAGGACAATTCCCTTACAGATCTAGAAAATGTGTTTTACTTGCTACCCCTGTATTCTACCAACACCTCTTCCCTATGTAATAGTTTAACTGACATTATTTTACTGTAATTAGTAATATGTCTACTCTAACTTATACCAGTAGTGGTAATGCCAAAATTGAATATAAACCCTGCTATTGACTCAATTGTTTCAAGGGGAAGGGCAATTTCAATCCTCTTAATAGTAGAAACTTTATAATAGATGGGTTCCAAAAATTGATTGAAAAAGATCTAGTGTCTTTATACAAGAGGACCCTTCATAAAGGTAAAGATAAGGTTAGTCATAACAATCTCACATCATTGGAATTTCAAGCTACTGTATTATATCCCTTAAAAATGACAGCTTTATCTCAATCCGCCATGCAGATAAAGGCAAGCAGTCGTCTTACTCAATACCATTGACTATGTTAATGAATCTGATCACACTACTTATGTGAAATTACAGGCTAACCCATCTATGGAATATAGGAAATACCTGGTAGCCTTTATAGAGGAAGGTTTTAATATTAAAGTCTTTGAAAACAAAATGGTTTGTTTCCTTAAACCAGGTGACCCAGTTACCCCCAGTTGACTCCCTAAGGTTCACAAGGAGGAAAGACCTCCTAAGGGACATCCTATTGCAAACCTAGGCAAAGTAAGTCCCGGGGGCCACATGCAGCCCGCTAGCTGTCCCTGACTGGCCCCTCAATACTATGGTGCTCTTTATATATAGGGTGCTATGGTGCTAGTTATAAATGGAGTGCTATTTATATATGGGGTGCTATGGTACTATTTAAATACGGGGTGCTATTTATATGTGGAGTGCTATTTATATATGGGGTGCTATTTATATATGGGGTGCTATTTATATTTGGGGTGCTATGGTGCTATTTAAATATGGGGTGCTATTTATATGTGGCATGCTATTTATATATGGGGTGCTATTTATATCTGGGGTGCTATTAATATATGGGTTGTTATGGTGCTATTTATATCTGGGGTGCTATTTATATATAGGGTTCTATGGTGCTATTTATATATGGGGTGCTATTAAAATTTGTTGGATGCTATTTATATATGGAGTGCTATTTATATATGGGGTGCTATGGTGCTATTTAAATATGGGGTGCTATTTATATGTGGAGTACTATTTATATACGGGGTGCTATGATGTTATTTATATATGGGGTGCGGGGTACTATGGTGCTATTAATATATGTTGGATGATATTTATATATGGGGTGCTATTTATATACAGGGTGCTATTTATATATGGGGTGCTATGGTGCTTTAAATATATGTTGGATTCTATTTATATATGAGGTGATATTTATATATGTTGGATGCTATTTATATATGGGGTGCTATGGGTGCTATTGTGTTATTTATATATGGGGTGCTATTTATATATGGTGCTTTGGTGCTATTTATATATGGGGGATATTATTTTAAATGGGGTGCTCTGGTACTATTTATATATGGGGTGCTATTTAAATATGGTGTGCTATTTATATACAGGGTGCTATTTATATATGGGGGATGCTATTTACATATGGGGTGCTATGGTGCTATTTATATATGTGGTGCTATTTAAATATGGTGTTCTATTTATTTATGGGGTATTTATGAAATACGGTGTGCTATTTATATACAAGGGTGCTATTTATATATGGGGGATGCTATTTATATATGGGGGGTATTTATATATTGGGGATGCTATTTATATATGGGCTGCTATTGTGCTATATATATATCGGGGATGCTATTTATATATATATGGGGGTGTTATTTATATATGGTGTGCTACTTAAATATGGGGTGATATTTATATATATTGGATGCTATTTCTATATGGGGCGCTATGGGTGCTATTGTGTTATTTCTATATGGGGTGCTATTTCTATATGGGGTGCTATTTCTATATGGGGTGCTATTTCTATATGGGGTGCTATTTCTATATGGGTGCTTTGGTGCTATTTAAATATGGAGGATGCTATTTATATATGGGGTGCTATGGTGCTATTTATATATGGGGTGCTCTGGTGCTATTTATATGTGGGGTGCTATTTAAATATGATGTGCTATTTATTTACAGGGTGCTATGTATATATGGGGGATGCTATTTATATATGGGATGCTATTTATATATGGGGTGCTATTTAAATATGGTGTGCAATTAATATACGGGGTGCTATTTAAATATGGTGTGCTATTAATGTACAGGGGGCTATTTATATATGGGGGGTATTTATATATGGGGTATGCTATTTATATATAGGGTGCTATTTAAATATGGTGTGCTTTTTAAATATGGGGTACTATTTAATTATGGTGTGCTATTTATATACGTGGTGCTATTTATGTATGGGCTGCTATTGTGCTTTTTATATATGGTAGATTCTTATTTATATATAGGGTGCTTTTATATATGGGGAGGCTATTTATATATATGGTGGTAATATATATGGGGGAAGCTATTTATATATGGGGTGTTATTTATATATGGGGTGATATTTATATAAGGAGTGCTATTTATATATGGGCTGCTGTGGTGCTATTTATATATGGGGTGCTATGGTGTTATTTATGTATGGGGTACTATGGCCCAATTTATATATTGGGTGCTATGGCACTATTTATATATTGGGGGATGCTAATTATATATGGGGTATTATGATGCTATTTATATATATGATAGTATGTATATATGCTCTGGTGCTTTTTATATATGGGGTGCTATTAATATATGGGGTGCTATATATATGGGGTGTTCTTGTGCTATTTATATATGGGGTGCTCTGGTGCTATTTATATATGGGGTGCTCTGGTGCTATTTATATATGGGGTGCTCTGGTGCTATTTATATATGGCGTGCTCTGGTGCTATTTATATATGGGTTGCTCTTGTGCTATTTATATATGGGGTGCTCTGGTGCTATATATATATGGGGTGCTCTTGTGCTATTTATATATGGGGTGCTCTGGTGCTATTTATATATGGGGTGCTCTTGTGCTATTTATAATATCATGGGATTGCTCCTCTCGGGGCTAGTTGATCTAGGGCGGTGAGTCTGGGGGCTATTTAGATATGAGGGTGCTCGTGGGGCTATTTTATAGTCTGGGCCGCTTGTGCTGATTTAATATACAGGGGTATGGGAGTGCGTCTTGTGCATTTATAGATTGGGTTGCCTCTTGTGCTATTTATATGGGGTGCTCTTGTGCTATTTATATATGGGGTGCTCTTGTGCTTTTATATATGGGTGCTCTTGTGCTTTTATATATTGTGGTGCTCTTGTGCTATTTATATATGGGTGTGCTCTGGTGCTATGTTATATAATGGGGTGCTCTTGTGCTATTTATATATGGGTGTGCTCGGTGTGCTGGATTTATATCTGGGGTGCTCTTGTGCTATTTATATATTGGGGCTCGTTGTTGCTATTTTATATGGGGTGCTCTGGTGCTATTTATATGGGGGTGGGTGCTCTGTGCTATTTTATATGGGGTGCTCTGGTGCTATTTATATATGGGTGGGTGCTCTTGTGCTATTTATATATGGGGTGCTCTTGTGCTATTTATAAATTGGGATGCTATTTATATATGGGGTGCTTCTGGTGCTTTTTATATGGGGTGCTCTGGTGCTATTTATATATGGGGTGTCTTGTTGCTATTTATATATGGGTGGCTCTGGTGGCTATTTATATAGGGGTGCTCTGTCTATGTTCTAATATATGGGGGATGCTTCTTGTGCTATTTTATTATGGGTTGCTGGCTGGTGCTATTTATATTGGGGTGCTCTGGTTTTATTTATATAATGGGGTGCTCCTGGTTGCTATTTATATGGTAGTGGGGCTCTGGTGCTATTATATATGGGGGTGCTCTGGTGCTATTGTATATATGGGTGCTCTTGGTGCTATTGTATTAGGGGTGCTCGGGGTGGGTTGCTATTTATATATGGGGTGCTCTGTGTGCTATTTAGATTGGGGTGCTCTGTGGTGCTATTTATATATGGGTGCTCGTGCTTATTTATATATGGGGTGCTCTTGTGCTATTTATATATATGGGGCGTGCTATTATTGGGTGCTCTGTTGCTATTTAGTATATGGGGTGCTCTTGCTATTTATATATGGGGTGCTCTTGTCTATTTAATATGGGTGCTCTGGGCTATTTATATATGGTGTTCTCTGGTGCTATTTATATAGGGGGGGTGCCTGTGTGCTATTTATATATGGGTGTGTGCTCGGTGCTATTTATATATGGGGTGCTCTGGTGCTATTTTTATATGGGGTGCTCTGGTGCTATTTATATATGGGGTGCTCTTGTGCTATTTATATATGGGGTGCTCTGGTGCTATTTATATATGGGGTGCTCTTGTGCATTGTATATATGGGGTGTCTTTGTGCTATTTATACTATGGTTGGGCTGCTATTGCTATTTATATGGGGTTCTCTGGTGCTATTTATATATGTTGGGTGCTCTGGATGTGCTATTATATATGGGGTGCTCTGGTGCTATTATTATGGGTTGGCTCTTGTGCTATTTATATGGGGTGCTCTTGTGCTATTTATATATGGGTGTGTGCTCTGGTGCTATTATATATGGGGTGCTCTTGTGCTATTTATATATGTGGGTGTCTCTGTGCTATTTATATTGGGGTGCTCTTGTGCTATTATATATGGGGTGCTCTGTGCTATTTATATATGGGGTGCTCTTGTGCTATTTATATATGGGGTGCTCTGGTGCTATTTATATATGGGGTGCTCTTGTGCTATTTATATATGGGGTGTCTTGGGTGGTGCTAGTTTATTTGGTGTGCTCTGGTGCTTGTATATATATGGGGGTGCGCTTGTGCTATTAAATGATGGGGTTGCTCGGGGCTGGTGCTATTTAATATGGGTGTGTCGGGTGCTGGTGCTATTTATATATGTTTTTTCGCTAGTGCTATGTGATCATATGGGGTGCTCTGGTGTTTTTTGGTGCTATTTATATATGTGGTGCGTCGTGGTGTATTTTATTATATGGGGTGCTCTGTGCTATTTATATATGGGGTGCTCTGTGCTATTTATATGGGGGGGTGGCTCGGTGCTATTTATATATGGGTGCTCTGGTGCTATTTATATATGGGGTGCGCTTCTATTATTGGTGCTATTTGTGTCGGTTCTAATATATGGGGTGCTCTTAGTGCTATTCAAATATATGGGTGTGCTCTGGTGCTATTTATTAAGTTGGGGGGGGGTTGCTCTGGTGCTATTTTATATATGGGGTGCTCTGTGCTATTTAATATAATGGGGTGCTCTGGTGCTATTATATATGGGGTGCTCTGGTGCTATTTATATATGGTGGTAGGCTCTTGTGCTATTTTATATGGGGTGCTCACTTGTGCTATTTTATCATATATGGGTCTCTGGTGCTATTTATCTATGGGGTGTCTCGTGCGCATTATATATGGGGTCTCTTGTGCTATTTTATATATGGGTGTGCCTGCTGGTGCTATTTATATTCTGGATATGGGGTGTCGGGTTTCTCTTTGTGCTATTTATATATGGGTGCTCTGTGCTATTTATATATGGGTCCTGGTGGTGCTATTTATATATGGGGTTGCTCGTGTGCTATTATATATGGGGTTGCTCTGGTCTATTTATATATGGGGTGTCTGCTGGTGCTATTATATATGGGGGTGCTCTTGGTGCTGATTTATATATGGGGTGTCTCTGGTGGCTATTTATATATGGGGGTGCTCCTGGTCCTATTTATATATGGGTGCTCTGTGCTATTTATAATGGGGTGCCTGTGTGTCTATTTATATATGGTTGCTTCGGGGCTAATTTATTATGGGGTGCTCGTGTGCTATTTATATATGGGTGTCTCTTGTGCTATTTCTATAAGGGTGGGGGTTGCTCTCGGCTATTAGTATACTGGTGTTGTGTCTATTTTTTTGTTGCTCTTTTTGCTATTTATATTGGGTTCTGCTGTGCTCCTTTATATATGGGGTGTCTCGGTGCTATTAGTATAGGGGTGCCCTGGTGCTATTTATAGTGGGGTGGCTCGTGGCATGATGTATCTATGATGGGTGCTCATGTGCTATTTACTATATGGGTGCTCTGGTGCTAGTTTATATATGGGGTGCTGCTCTGTGCTATTATATATGGGGTGTCTCTGGTGCTATTTATATATGGGTTTGCTCGTTGTCTATTTACTATATGGTGATTGCTCTGGTGCTAATTTCATATATGGGTGCTCTTGCTGAGATTTCTATATGGGGTGCTCTGGTGCATTTATTATGGGGGTGCTTCTGGGGTGCTATTTATATGCTTGTAACTCTAATATGGTGTGCCATGGTGCTATTTATCATTGAGGTGCTCTTGTGCTATTTATATATGGGGTTCTCTTGTGCTATTTAGGATGGTGGGTGATCTTGTTGCATTTATATATGGGGTGCTCTTGGTGCTATTTATAGATGGTGTGCTCTGGTGCGATGTTATCTATCGGGTGCTTTTTTGCTATTTAATTATGGGTGACTCGTGGTGCTATTTATATATTGGTGTCTCCTTAGTGCTAATTTAGGTATGGGTGCGCTTGTGCTATTGAGATATGGGGTGCTCCGGGTGCGATTATAGATTGGGGCGCTTGTGCTATTAATATATGGGGTGCTCTGGTGCTATATAGGGGGGTGCTTTGGGTGCTATGAAGATGGGGGTGCGCCGGTGCGATTTATAAGTGGGATGCCGATAACTCGGTTATGCATGGGGTTTTGCACTTATTTTTCACCTTAAGCAACAGGAAATTGCTCTCCCTTTATATGCTTATATTACGTACTGTATTTTGCTCTTTTCAGTTTAGTCTGTGAAGTATAAACAATACAACTTTCTACTGAATGTGAATGAAATCCAAAGTGGCAGCTCCACAGATCCTATAATTGTCAGTTAGTAAAACCATTTGTATCTCACCTCTGAATTCAGCCTCTTACAAGGAGATTCACCCAGAGCCGCAAGCATTCTGGGCAAATCTTACATATCGGATTTACCAGAGGCTGTGTGGCTCTGGGTGAATCTCACTACAGCTATCAGCTGGCGTTAAATACTTGCCTGCAAGTAGCCACAAAGCCTCTGGTAAAATGTCTAATGACGGCTGTGCGAGTGCTTCTTCTGGTACTCGTGCAACTGTCGCAAACCGAGGCTTATAGTTGCGCTAACCAGCCGACTTTAAGAGGCTGAAAGAGTGATGCTTCCTCGCAGCACACCCTGGAAAATGAGCCAGTTAGTGTAGAAATAATTTGTAGAAAATTTTAGGGTACTGGCAAACTATGATGTCCCTGCTGCTTCCTAGTGTTGCCTCTTTCTGGTGGTTACTGCACATTATAACATTATAACAGTTGGTTACTGCACATTATAACATTATAATTAGTTACCTTCAGCAAGATGCAATACTTACATCCCACCAAAGTTTAAAGGGAATGTTCACCCTTAAAACCAAAAAAATGGTTAATTGTCAGTTACCTGCCCCCAAACCCAACTTACAAATTTTGCACTTTATTACTAACCAGATATTTAAGGATTATTATTGTCCCCATTCAGCCAGAGTAAGCTGACCCCTCCCTCCATGCAGTCAATCAAGGCTGTGACAACTGATATTACAACCAATGATTGACGGCAGATACCTTTGCTAGAAAGGAATAGAACTTAGCATTACATTTCTGGTTACAAATGCATGTAATAAATGGTAAACATGACAGCTGGGGTTGCAGGCAGATAACAGGCAGTTCACAAGTTTTTTGTATGGACATGCCTAAATATTAAAATAGGTAGTGCCTTTTCTATGTTCCATATTGAAATAGGTAGTGCCTTTTCTATGTTCCATATTGAAATAGGTAGTACCTTTTCCATGTGCCATATTGAAATAGGTAGTAAGTTTTCCATGTTCCATATTGAAATAGTTAGTACCTTTTCCATGTTCCATATTGAAATGGGTAGTACCTTTTCCATGTTCCATATTGAAATAGGTAGTACCATTTCCATGTTCCATATTGAAATAGGTAGTACCTTTTCCATGTGCCATATTGAAATAGGTAATACCTTTTCCATGTTCCATATTGAAATAGGTAGTACCTTTTCCATATTCCATATTGAAATAGGTAGTACCGATAGATATGTTCCTGATATTCGGGAAATATCAACCGATAGACGTGTCAGGTTTTTTATTTGCTTTTATCTTTGGCCTGTAAGGGGTTAAAAGTGAAGAGGTGCTTAAAAGAGGAGGAACAATGACACCTTCCAAGCCCTTGAAGAACTGGTATTTGGTCCAAAAAATTCATAGAGCTGAGCTTACTTGGTTTCTGAAGTTGATGTTGAAGTTGATGTCTGTATTGCTTTTAATTTACTACAATAAATATGTGTTTTTAATTATAACCATTCATAAAGACATAAGGCTGGGCATGCCCTTTAAATCTGCATTTATCATTTATTTAAGTGTGTATTACTTCAATACGTATTTAAAAAGGGTGATGCCATACAGCATGTATTTATAGGAGAACAAAGCCCAAAATACAAAGGCAGCTTCTAAGATCCTATAATTGTCACTAATTAAACCATGTGTCTCTCAATCTCCTTTATAAAATATGATACAGAATTAAATTACCCCAGTCTTAAATGTTGGTAGTTTATTTATTGCATTTACACAACGTTAATAGGAAATATATGTTATCCATGCCAAGTCTACACACAGTATTTGCACAATGTACAGTATATTGTATATTACATTTTATAAGGTGTGTCTCTACTAGACCAAATGATCTGGCTACCCAGGTTGGAGGGTATAAAGAGTGTGTTTATAAAAGTAAAACTTCCCACAAGCACCCCTCCATCAGTACTCCTTTTATTGGTACCAAATAATGTACCTATTTAGAGATGAATGTTGGACATAGAGATGGCCAAACTATATAAAGTTCGGTCCATTTTCGAACTTCAGTGAAAGTTTGAAAGGTCAAATTCAGACCCATTAAAGTCAATGGGGAGTGATAGTTCGAAAAGTCCGGGTGATTTACAGCTAAACTAACAATGGTAACTTACTGTAAATGGCTGTGGCACCTGGGAAATGGTCTGGGGAACATGTCACTATCTCCAAAACTTTTTAAAACACTAAACTCGAGTGGGCAATTTTTTGCTCAAGTTACATCCGAGGGTTACGGCCAATTCGAGGGTTACCAAAAATGCACAATACTTTCAAGGGTTACTGAAAATTGAAGGCTACATTGGAGGGTTAGCGAACGGTACATTCTAGGGTTAGCGAAAACGTTCCGTACATTCGAGGATGACCGAAAACAAATGATACATTCGAGCATTAGCGAACAATACATTCTAGGGTTAGCGATGGCTGTAAATTCAATAATTATTAAATTTACGAAATTTTGCGAAAATACAGCTGCGGGTCCAGAAACGGGAACTAGTTCGAATAGTTCAAGTTCGTCCAAACTCATAAAGTCCGGCTCGAACTCGGGTTCCAGTTTGGTTTTGGGTCCATCTCTAGTTGGATAGAGGAAGTGGAAGGTAATAAAGTAATCCTGGTCTTGGCACAGCTCTGTGCCATGCATCTCTAACGTGTATACCTTATTAAAGGGGAATGTTGCATATACAATAATATGGATTTGGATGTTTGTAGGAAATTTATCATAAAAAACACAAGGTTAATTTGTCTAACAAATTCTTTTTAATGAAAACTAGAACATTTAGGTTATTTTAATAAAAGGAAACTCACCTCCCAAGGCTTTATTTTATTTTTCAAATGTGTCAGCTTGTCCAAGGGATTTCCAGGTGATTGGTCAGTGTACAGATTGTGTAGAGCATAAGCCAGTGTATAGACGGCAGTGTAAATGCGATAGGTGATCCTGTCATTGTAATTATACAATTGGAAATCTTTTATTTCACCCAGAGATTCATTTCCTGTACAGACCTTTCTTTTTATCCCATAATTAAATTTATTAGAATTGTGGGGGAAAACGCATAATAATAAATGTTCCCATAACAATTCAGTTAATCTGCCTTTGAAATCAATGTTGGGAGTAAAGTCTTTGATAAATTTATCAAAACCTGGGATTTCTTTTTCCCAGTTTAAGGATAGAGCCCCATTTATTGTTGAAACTCTATAATGTCTATTTCTTAAAACCCCAGTGAATGTGGAAGATGCGATCCAGACTTTACCTGGCAAGTTCATGATTGAAAATGTAATTGCAAAGCTTAGTACTAGATTTGTGTTAATAAACAGTACAATCACATTGGCGATGGTGTTTTTAATCTTCCTAACAAAGCTTCGATATTCCCTACGACTGAGAGACCATACAGGGAGAACTGCAGTGAAGGCCAAACAGGCTCCAATATTGGAAAGTCCATCCCTTATCTTTCTCTGTGCTTTGTGTCCAATGTCATCACCAGATGTGACAAGTCCGACCCATTTCCACCCAAAGTGTTTCAATATCTGCACAATGGCATCAATTTCTGAATCCTCATTGGCTACAGATCCGTAGATTGATGGAAACTGTGTCCTGTCACTCAGCACTGGATCCATGGAGCCATAACTGATCTTTAAATAATAAACGTTTAGTTTAAATACATTTATAATCTATAAGCAGTCTATATGTTTCACCTTTCACTGATGCTTCTGAGAATAAAGTTTAATCCATAGGCTGAACCATGGATATTTCTGGCAGTACCAAGCACTAAACATGGCTAGGAATGTACAAACCAGCTGGGTTTCTTCTGCTGATAGGTTTGTGGCACAAAGATAATTTTAAAAGTAGAATTTAATGGGTTGAAAACCAAAGTTCCATAATGACGCTATGAACTTTTTTTTTCAAACTTTATCCATTTGAAATTTGTTAGTAGTTTTAATTAAAACTGAAAATTAAATTGTGTTGACACGACCGGTAGTTTTGACCTCAAACCATGGTTGGGATGAAATGATGGTACATTTGTAAACATGGAACAGATTCAATGGGACAGCATCAAATTACTTGGGGAACTATACACTCTCTGCAAGTGTCACTTGGAGATCTGCAATTACACAAGGCTTGGCTGGTTGACTGATTCCTCAACAGAATAATCTACTTCTAATAGGGACACATCATGTTAGGATTCACATGCCTGTTCCTTGTTCCTGTGGGGTATACTCACCTGGGCGCTCTTCGATCAGCTCCTTCTGTACAGTTTTGGTGGTCTTTTTCTGGTGTTCAGCCCTCCAGTTCATTATCCAGTGTAGTCAACCCTCCGGTTTATTATCCAGTGTAGTCAACCCTCCAGTTTATTATCCAGTGTAGTCAACCCTCCAGTTTATTATCCAGTGTAGTCAGCCCTCCTTTGGACTTTCCAAAAGTTGAGAGGTATGTATCTAATTGAAGGGCACCACCGGTATAATCATCCCCTTCAGTTCATTACCCAGTGCAATCAGCCCCTTCAGTTCATTAGCCAGTATATATCTGTTGTATTCAATTAGATCAACTGGACTTGAAGTTTAGTTCTTGAAGATGTTTCGCTAGTCATCCAACTGGCATTTTCAATTCAGAATGACTTGTACAAGAATCTGTGGCAATTATGTACCCTGGAAAATCCCAATTAGCATATCACAGCCAGGTGTTAAGGGCGTGATTGCATAGTGGCTAAGAGGTGTTATAGGATTGCCCAGAGTAAGGTGTCAAAACAGCATTGTACATGGCAGACAGTTGGTGTCGAATCCCCCCACCTTTATTTAGGCTTGGTTTCTATATTTTTACATAAATGGCCTCTTTGATACCTCTCTTGAACCAGTCACGTTCCTTTGCCAATATGTTAACATTACAATCTTCAAAGGTATGTCCTTTATCCTTAAGATGCAGGTACATGGCTGAGTCCTGACCCGAGGAATTGGCTCTTCTGTGCTGGGCCATACGTTGGCCACAATGGGTGAAACTGGAGATCCCATAGCACATCCGTGTTTTTGCTTATAGAACGTATCCCGGTATTTGAAATAGGTAGTATTCAGGCACAAGTCCAGTAAGGAACACACCTCTTCTGGATTGAGATTGGTTCTGCTGGTAAGAGTTCTGTCTTGGCCTAGCCGTTTTCTCACCATGTCAATAGCCTCCTTGGTGGGTATACAGGTGAAGAGAGATGTCACATCATAGGACACCATAGTTTCTTCTGCACTAAGTACTATATCTTTAATCTTGTTGGTGAAATCCTGTGAGTTCTGAATGTGATGCTTAGAACTTCCCACCAATGGTCCTAAGATGTTGGCTAGGTATTTAGCCACCTTGTATGCACCAACTGTCTGCCATGTACAATGCTGTTTAGACACCTTACCCTGGGTGTTCCTATAACACCTCTTACCCACTATGCAATCATGCCCTTAACACCTGGCTGTGATATGCTAATTGGGATTTTCCAGGGTACATAATTGCCACAGATTCTTGTACAAGTCATTCTAAATTGAGAAAGCCAGTCGGATGACTAGCGAAACGTCTTCAAGAACTAAACTTCAAGTGCAGTTGATCTAATTGAATACAACAAATATACCATGACCTGGATGAATAAGAACCTTCACAAGCATTAGCCAGTATAGTCAGCCCTCCAGTTCATTACCCAATGTTAGTCAGCCCTCCAGTTCATTAGCCAGACTAATTGAAGCCAAATTTAAAAGATGGAATAGATGGGGGAGCAAACGGTGCGGCAGAAACATTATGGGTGGAACTGTGTACAGGAAGCAAGAAGGTAGGTAAATTAATTGTTGGAGTGTGTTATAAGCCGCCAAATGCCGGGGAAGAGGTGGAAATGAATCTCCATATGCAGTTGGCGAAGGCTGCTGGTATGGGGCATGTTTTGGTTATGGGGGATTTTAACTACCCTGAAATAGATTGGAGTAATGGAACTGCCAGCACCTCAAAAGGTATAAAGTTCTTAAATTTCCTATATGAGCATTTTCTTTCACAGATGGTAGAAGTTCCTACTAGAAAGAATGCGTTGTTGAATCTGGTGATATCTAATAACCCAGAGCTCATTTTGGAGATGAAGGTAATGGGAAGCTTAGGGAATAGTGATCATGATATAGTGTCATTTAATATAGGTTGCAGAAAACTAAAGTGCACTGGCTTAACAAAAACTTTTAACTTTAGGAAAGCTAATTTTATGCTTTTAAAGGAATCGCTCCTGCTCATAGACTGGGGGGAACTGTTTCTAGGTAAAGATACTGAGCAGATGTGGACCCCTTTTAAAGGGATATTAAACTATAACATTTCCAAATCGGTACCTTTAGGAAACAAGTGTAAAAAAATTAGGTCCACTCCTGCATGGCTTAATGCTCAGGTAAAAAGGGAAATGGAAAAAAAGAAAAGGGCTTTTAAAATTTTGAAAGCAGAAGGCACAGAACAGGCTTACAGGGACTTCAAAAGTTGTAATAAAGAGTGCAAGAAAGCAATTAAACTAGCTAAAATAGAAAATGAAATACGGATTGCCGAACAAAGCAAGTCCAACCCCAAGATGTTTTTTAAGTATATAAATGGTAAAAAAATGAGGACTGAGAATGTGGGACCATTAAATAATGGAGCTGAGGTGGTTGTAGAGGATGCCGAAAAGGCTAATCTGCTAAACCGTTTTTTTACATCGGTTTTTACTGTTGAGAATCCTTACAGTAGGGATTGTAACAATGTGCAGGGAGGAAATGAAGAGTTTTCACATTGGATAACTGAGGATATGGTACGGAATCAATTAGACAAAGTTAATATCAATAAAGCGCCAGGACCAGATGGATTGCATCCTAGGATTTTAAAAGAGCTTAGTTCAGTTCTAGCAAGACCACTGTGTCTCATCTTTTCAGATTCGCTTTTGTCTGGGGATGTGCCGCTGGATTGGAAAAAAGCCAATGTAATACCAATATTCAAAAAAGGTAGTCGTTCACAGCCTGGTAACTATAGACCTGTAAGCCTAACATCAGTGGTAGGGAAGGTGATGGAAACTTTGTTAAGGGATCATATCCTTGACTTTGTCTCCAGAGATCATCTTATTAGTAGTAGTCAGCATGGATTTATGAGAAATAGATCATGCCAGACAAATTTAATTGGTTTTTATGAAGAAGTGAGTAAGAAGTTAGATTCAGGCACAGCTGTGGATGTGGTATATTTGGATTTTGCAAAAGCCTTTGATACTGTGCCACATAGGCGACTAATGTATAAACTGAGGACTGTTGGCCTTGAAGAAAACATTTGTTCATGGATAGAGAACTGGTTATTGGACCGCAAACAGAGAGTGGTGGTTAATGGAGCTACATCTATGTGGGCTAAAGTTCTAAGCGGATTTCCTCAGGGTTCTGTACTGGGGCCGCTTCTGTTTAATCTGTTTATAAATGACTTAGAAGGGGGCATTGAGAGCAAGGTCTCTGTGTTTGCTGATGACACTAAATTATGCAGAGCTTTGGAAACTTCCAATGATGTGCAAGTGCTGCAAGCAGACCTAGATAGATTATCAAAATGGGCAGCAGAATGGCAGATGAGATTCAATGTTGATAAATGTAAGGTGATGCATTTGGGATTTAATAATCCCTGTGCCACCTACACCATAAATAACTCTGTGTTAACTGCATCTGAAATGGAAAAAGATTTGGGGGTTCTGGTAGATAACAGACTTAGCTGTAGCAAACAATGCCAGGTAGCAACAGCTAGAGCTAGCAAGATATTGTCTTGTATAAAGAGGGGAATGGAATCAAGAGAGAAAAATATTATTCTCCCTCTTTACAAGGCACTGGTAAGGCCACATTTGGAATATGCGGTGCAGTTTTGGAATCCCATATACAAAAGGGACATCTTGGAAATTGAGGCAGTTCAGAGAAGGGCAACTAAATTAATAAGGGGAATGGAGGGGCTTGAATATGCAGGCAGATTAGACAAGTTAGGGCTGTTTGCATTGGAGAAGCGGCGGTTGCATGGGGACATGATAACATTATACAAATATATTAATGGCCCATACAGTGAACTCTCTGGTGCATTGTTCACTAATAGGTCATATCAGAGGACTCGTGGACATCCTTTAAGGTTGGAAGAAAAGAAGTTTCATCTTCAAGTTAGGAGAGGTTTCTTTACAGTGAGAACTCTGTCTTCCAGCAGAGGTGGTAATGGCAAGTTCATTGAATAACTTTAAAAAAGGCCTGGATAAGTTTCTAAAACTAAAAAATATTGAGAATTACTGGTATTAATGCATATAGATCTGGTTGATCCAGGGATACTTTCCGATTGCTGTTTGGAGTCAGGAAGGAATTTTTCCCCCCCTTTTTTAGCTGGGGTTTTTTGCCTTCCTCTGGATCAACTGTTAGGTAGGGTTAAAAAAAAAAAAAAAAAAAAAAAAAGGGAATAGGTTGGACTTGATGGACGAATGTCTTTATTCAACCTTAATTACTATTTTACTATGTTACAGACTAGTCATTTCTCCAGTTCATTACCCAGTGTATTTGGCCCTCCAGTTCATTACTCAGTGTAATCAGCCCCTCCAGTTCATTACCCAATGTAATCAGCCCCTCCAGTTCATTATTCAGTGTAATCAGTCCCTTCAATTCATTAGCCAGTGTAGTCAGCCCCCCAGTTCATTAACCTGTGTTAGTCAGCCCTCCAGTTCAATATCCAGTGTTAGTCAGCCCCCCAGTTCATTACCTAGTGTTAGTCAGCCCTCCAGTTCATTAACCAGTGTAATTATTCCCAAGTTCATTACCCAGTGATAGACAGCCCTCCAGTTCATTATCCAGTGTAGTCAGCCCTCCAGTACATTAGCCAGTGTAGTCAGCTTAACAATGGAAAATGGCAGTATTGGTCTTTAAAATGGGCATTACCTTAAAAAGTGGGTGTGGTTTTTGAAAAAGTGGGCGTGATAAAAAAAAATCTGCGTGTGCTTGCTCATTTGCATTTGTCCCTCTTTGGACGTTCATTACCCAGTGTAATCAGCCCCTCCAGTTCATTACCCAATGTAATCAGCCCCTCCAGTTCATTATCCAGTGTAATCAGCCCCTCCAGTTCATTATTCAGTGTAATCAGTCCCTTCAATTCATTAGCCAGTGTAGTCAGCCCTCCAGTTCATTACCCAGTGTTAGTCAGCACTTCAGTTCATTAGCCTGTGTTAGTCAGCCCTCCATTTCAATATCCAGTGTTAGTCAGCCCCCCAGTTCATTACCTAGTGTTAGTCAGCCCTCCAGTTCATTAACCAGTGTAATTATTCCCAAGTTCATTACCCAGTGATAGACGGCTCTCCAGTTCATTATCCAGTGTAGTCAGCCCTCCAGTACATTAGCCAGTGTAGTCAGCTTAACAATGGAAAATGGCAGTATTGGTCTTTAAAATGGGCATTACCTTAAAAAGTGGGTGTGGTTTTTGAAAAAGTGGGCGTGATAAAAAAAAATCTGCGTGTGCTTGCTCATTTGCATTTGTCCCTCTTTGGGACTTTCCAAAATTTGGGAGGTATGCCCGCACCACCAATATATATCTAATTGAAGTGAACTTAGTACTATTTAGGCAGACCACAAAACACACAATAATAAATAGAACTAAGCATGGATACCAATTCTGAATATACAATACAATCCTATATGTACACATATAGGAGGGATACAGTTGCCTACATTAATATCACATAAATATAGGTAGGAGTGTGACATGCAGCTCAATAATCATAAAGGAGAAATCAAACCCAATCTCAGTTCATCAAACAGGCAGATCACTAGTTACCACAGTATAGTAGTGCCTGGGTAGGGCAGGAGGAGCTATTAAAAGTAGAACAAACGCCAGACACGTTTTGTCCAACTAAAGGACTTCATCAATGGTGGGAAATTCTACACTTACAGGTCACTTAATAAGGACGGGAAATGTCGCAGGTTAATTGCGTCCTTTAGAGATTGTTCCGCGATGCAGAAGTTCTAGACCACCCCCCCTTACCCATAACGGCTCTCGTCACCTGTGCTCCTCCCCTAATGCAGAACGTTAGTCACATGATCGGCCGCAATAGCGCAGAAATGAGGTGCGCAGATGCGTTCCAGTCATTAATTTAAAGAGATAGGCAGGACAGGGGGATGTGTTTTTAATATACTAATGCACTTTACCTGTTTTGATGTATTATGTTCCAGTATTGGAATAAAACTTTGGATTGTGTTTTGCACCTCACTATTGAGAGTTTTTCCCACTGCTGTTCTCTATTGCTTTCTATGTTCTTATTACTGGGCCTTCACCTTTAGCTGGGGTTGCATTTATTTCTGTATACACAATCCAGCTGACCAGTGCCTAACTTTCCCTTCTCGACTTTTGCCTGTTCCTGACGTCTCTATCTTTACCCTCTGTATCGTGCCTGGCTGTCTCCTGTGTGTGACCTTAGGCTGTATGTCTGATTATGCTTTGCCTGCTCCTTATCTGTACCACGCAATCTGCTCCTTATCTGTACCACGCAATCTGCTCCTTATCTGTACCACGCAATCTGCTCCTTATCTGTACCACGCAATCTGCTCCTTATCTGTACCACGCAATCTGCTCCTTATCTGTACCACGCAATCTGCTCCTTATCTGTACCATGCAATCTGCTCCTTATCTGTACCACGCAATCTGCTCCTTATCGTACCACGCAATCTCTCCTTATCTGTACCACGCAATCTGCTCCTTATCTGTACCACGCAATCTGCTCCTTATCTGTACCATCGCAATCTGCTCCTTATCTGTACCACGCAATCTGCTCCTTATCTGTACCACGCAATCTGCTCCTTATCTGTACCACGCATCTGCTCCTTATCTGCTACACACAGCAATCTGCTCCTTATCTGTACACAACTGCTCCTTATCTGTACCACAAATCTGCTATTTATCTTTACCACGCAATTGCTCCTTATCTGTACCACACAGTCTGCTCCTTATCTGTACCACGCAATCTGCTCCTTATCTGTACCACCAACATCTCTCTTTGTCCACACAATCTGCTCCTTATCTGTACCAGCGCTCTGCTACTTATCTGTACCACACGCAATCTGCTCCTTATCTGTACCACCAATCTGCTCCTTATCTGTACCACACATCTGCTCCTTATCTGTACCACGCAATCTGCTCCTTATCTGCACCACAGAATCTGCTCCTTATATGTACCACGCAATCTGCTCCTTATCTGTACCACAAAATCTGCTATTTATCTTTACCACGCAATTTGCTCCTTATCTGTACCACACAGTCTGCTCCTTATCTGTACCCACGCAATCTGCTCCTTATCTGTACCACACAAACTGCTCCATATCTGTACCACACAATCTGCTCCTTATCTGTACCACGCAGTCTGCTCCTTATCTGTACCACGCAATCTGCTCCTTATCTGTACCACACAATCTGCTCCTTATCTGTACCACACAATCTGCTCCTTATCTGTACCACACAATCTGCTCCTTATCTGTACCAGCAATCTGCTCTTATCTTACCACATCGCTCCTTATCTGTACCACACAATCTGCTCCTTATCTGTACCAGCAATCTGCTCCTTATCTGTACCACAAAATCTGCTATTTATCTGTACCACCAGCATCTGCTCCTTATCTGTACCACGCAGTCTGCTCCTTATCTGTACCACGCAATCTGCTCCTTATCTGTACCACACAATCTGCTCCTTATCGTACCACACAATCTGCTCCTTATCTGTACCACGCAATCTGCTCCTTATCTGTACCACGCAGGTCTGCTATTTATCTGTACCACGCAATCTGCTCCTTATCTGGCCCGCAGTCTGCTCTTATCTGTACCACCAATCTGCTCCTTCTCGTACCACGCAATCTGCTCCTTATCTGCACCACAGAATCTGCTCCTTATATGTACCGCAATCTGCTCCTATCTGTACCAAAAATCTGCTATTTATCTTTACCACGCCATTTGCTCCTTATCTTACCACACAGTCTCTCCTTATCTGTACCACCAGAATCTGCTCCTTATCTGTACCCCACACATCTGCTCCATATCTGTACCACACAATCTGCTCTTATCTGTACCACCAGTCTGCTCCTTTCGTACCCGCAATCTCTCCTTATCTGTACCACACAATCTGCGTCCTTATCTGTACCACACACATCGCTCCTTATCTGTACCACACAATCTGCTCCTTATCTGTACCAGGCAAATCTGCTCCTTATCTGTACCACACAATTTGCTCCTTATCTGTACCACACATCTGCTCTTATCTGTACCGGCAATCTGCTCCTTATCTGTCCACAACCCCAAATTGCCATTTAATCTGTAACCACGCATCTGCTCCTTATCTGTACCACGCGTCTGCTCCTTATCTGTACACGCAATATGCTCCTTATCTGTACCACACAATCTGCTCTCCTTATCTGTACCACACAATCTGCTCCCTATCTGTACCACGCTATCTGCTCCTTATCTTACCACGCAGCTGCTACTTATCTGTACCACGCAATTGCTCCTTATCTGTACCACGCAATCTACTCCTTTCTGTACCACGCAGTCTGCTACTTATCTTGTACCAAGCGTCTGCTCCTTATCTGTACCACGCAATCTGTACTTATCTGTACCACGCAATCTGGACATGTTGTTGTACTCTCTCCTTTTTTGTCCCATCCAGCTATTTTTTCATCTGGACTTCTCAGGTATTCTGGGTGCTCAGCAAGATACCTCCGTTCTCTAAGCCAGGGGGCAACTGATCTCGGGAGAGCGCTAAAAGCCTCCAGCACAGCGGTCTTTTCTATTGTTGAGAGAGTGGTCTGGAGATCTCGACAGAAGAATCTTGGGATCTGGCGCGTTACATTATATATTGAAAGTGCCCAGCAGAATCAAGACCATAAATTAATTACAGATTTACGTGTAAGTTAATGTGTAAATAACATTTCTATAAGTGAAAAATAAATTTTTGCTTTGTTAAATGTAATCATTTTAATTAAAGGGACAGTTCAGTGAAATTATCAATATTTTGTTAAATTGTTTAGTGTGTGTGTAATGCCATCTTAGTTATTACATATTCTCTCCCATTTTAAAAATAGCTGATTTCATACCCTTTGCTATTCTCTGCGTTGACATTAGTGAGCTGACATTTCAGGTTCTAACGGTCCTTCTTCTTCCAGGATGCACCACTTCCTTGGAATGTTCCTAACAGTAATTTCTACTGATTGGCTGTTGATGTGTCAAACATGCTCAGATTTCTACTGCAACTGAATCAACCCAGGTGCTGGGTCAAGGGCAGACCATAACGGTCTCTACTAGGGGTCCTGCAAACAGAAGTCATTATTTTCAGTTGCATTTATTTATACACAGACACAATGCTGAATTGGCAGATTAAGTGGTCATTAGGAGGGAAAATACAGCTCTTTTTCTGAAAAGCATATGTATTTGCACTGAACTTCCCCTTTAATCTGCACCCAAGACAGACAAAGGTAATAGTTTTATACGTACGTTAAGTGCTTTAAAAAAATAATATATAACAAAAACTGCTTAGTTTAAAAATAATTACTGGGGGTATTTAAACATCCCCTAAGTTTGTGCTTTGCTATGTTTGTGTAAGTAGACAATGTCTAACAACACTCCCACCAATGGACTATTCTGGCCAGTTGAAATTTGGAATTCTGGGGATTGTTCCAGACATTACATCCAGTGATCCAGAGACAGCCATAAGTTCAGACTCACGAGTCATATAAAATTTTAAGTAGAATATCTGAGTCTGGGAACCTCTTTGAAAGGTTTAAGTAAAACGAAAAGGGGTTTGTGGGACTGAACTCTGTGACGATAATTTTTTCTTGGGTGGACATGTCTGCTGGGGACCTGGTAGGGCCCCCTTTGGCTCCGAGCCCCATAGCAATCGCTATAGTTGCTTTGGTGATCCCTACGCCCCTGAAGCCTACAGCAAGGCCAGCCGTGATTTATCGAAAAGTCAGATCGCACATACCCTCCAACATTAGACTTTAAATAGATACTTATAAAAACAACACTGTCCAATGCTGCAAGTGGAGGATAGTATAGTATAGTATTTGAGGTTGAATAAAGACATATGTCCATCCAGTCCAACCCATCTAGCAATATCCTCATTTCCTGTCTATCTGTTGCAGTGCAATTTTGGAATCTGTGTACAAAAAGGACATCTTTGAAATGGAAAGGGTTCAGAAGGGCAACTAAATTAATAAGGGGATTGGGGGAGCTTGAATATGAAGAGAGACTGGAAAAGTTACAATTATGTACGCTGGAGAAAAGGCGCTTGCTGGGGATATGATTACTGTGTATAAATATATTAACGGGCCATACAATAAACTATCTGGGGCATTGTTCACCAAGAGAACATGTCAAAGGACACGAGGACATCCCTAAGACTTGAAGAACAAAAGGTTTAGGCTTCAAGCTCGGAAAGGGTTTTTCACTGTGAGAACGGTAAGGCTATGGAACTGTCTTCCAGTGGACGTTGTAATGGCAGGTTCATTGGTGAGTTTCAAAAAAAAAGCTGGATGAGTTTCTGAAACAAGGAATGTTGCAAGTTACTGGTATTGATACATAAAGATAGAGTTGATCCAGGGAAATTTCGATTGCCACTGGAGTCAGGAAGGAATTTTTTCCCCTTCATAAATTTGGTGGGGTTTTTTGCCTTCCTCTGGATCAACAGTAAGGCAGGAAATGAGGATATTGCTAGATGGGTTGGACTGGATGGACGTATGTCTTTATTCAACCTCAATATATACTATACTATACTATACAATACTGGTGTCCTGGGATGGTCACTTTTAAAAAATCTGTTTTCTTGAGAGGTTATTATCCTGTTGAGAGCTGCCTCATTGATAAGGAAGTCAGCAAGTTTTTCAACATGCCATGTGGGGTCTTTTTGAGACAATGTTAATGTTCTGGGATTGCTAGTTGCCCTTTAATCTCAATAAATATATACATCAGTATCCTAAATACTATTGCTCTCCCTTATCTGCTTTGCGGATGGTGTATTTGGCTATTTTGGAGGTTTTGGAGGGTTTCTGTTCCCCAGGTGTGAGTTTGTATTTTGCCTTATTGTACCCCATGGATTTTTCTGTTTTCCTTAGACACCGTATTTGCAAATAATTGAGTGTTTCATTTTTAATCTCAGGTACAAATACACTTGGGTTTAAAGGGACCCTGGTGCTGTGTATCGTTCTGGTCTGAGAAATGCATTTTGAGCTTGATTATTCTCAGAAATTTCTCAAAATCAATTTCCCAGTCTATGGGTAAATGTTTTAGAAACCGTACAAAGTCCAGCCCTTATTTAGTACAGACATTTCGTTATGCATAAGTGAACAAGACGATATATTAACTATAAGGTTATCTATCTCTGTTGTCTGCTTTCCTTGGGAAGGTCTCCCCTCTGTATGGTGGTGGAACATATGGAGGTTTTTTTTCTCCTTGTGTCGTTGCCGTTCTTCTTTCTCCTTCTTGCTTCGAGGGTGCCTCCTCCTAAAAAAATTTGTGGTGTTGGATGCTGAGTTGGCTTTTGTCTCGGTCTCCCTCCCACTGCTGGATGTTCTGTTACGGATCTGCCCAGTGTAGGTCTGTTCCCATATCCTTTTGAAGTTCCCTCATGGTGGAGGCTCCTCCAAGTTGTGGACTCGATTGTGTGCGTAGTCAGTTGGTCGCGTTGTAACTTTTTGGCCTTCTGTGCACCAATGTTCTCCCTAGCCGATGGAGGTGTTTCCGACTGCTTCCTTTCGATGTCTGTCATCTGTTCTGCTGTAAGGGTGGATCGGAGGCTTCTCTTGGTGTTGGCTACCTCCTGCTGAAGGTGAGTGACTTGTACCTGGAGACATTCTATGGTCAGGATCATCAGATCCATACAAAATGTATTGGTTTATCTCCTGCCATCGTTGTATCAGGATCGGGTCATCCTGCATAGCGTAGGTGCAATGTTTGGACGTAATCCACATGGAGTCTGCTGGAGGCGGCGTACTGTACCAGTGTAACTCCGTACTCGCTCACATTTGCGGGAAGCTTCGTTCGGCTTCCTCCAGAATGCGCTGGACTTCGCTTTCAGTGTATGCAAACATTGAAAATGGAGTGCATGTTGTGGGACTTTCCTCTGTTGACATTTTCTGTGTCTCCGAGGTGCTGGCTTGAGCGTGCAGGCGGACTGTGTCCAAAGTGCAAACTAGTTTTGCACGCTTCTCGCCAGGGGAATTAAAGGGTCATCCTTCCTACTGCTCCGTTCCCAGCAGTATGGCAACTGCAAATATAGGTATATAAGGAAGGGGATGCCACGCAGTATAACTGCTGAATGAAATGCTTTTATTAAACATGTTTTGTCCACAAGCGGACCTTTATCAAGTGATACAATCACCAATCTCTGCAATCCTTAAAACAATCCCAACACCCACCCCTCTCTCCTATTGGTAGGAGGAAATGTCCACATAAATAGTGTCCAATCAAAAGAGTCTGTGCTGAAAAAAATCTTTTCTTCCTGAGAGTCCACACAAATCCACAATACCAACCACCACTAGGAACTTGCTTAGCGTCGTCAAGTGACAATTGAAGTCACCTAGAATTATAGCCGGACAGTTGGAGTAAGAAAGATAGAGAGACTGGTTTCAAACTCTGTAAGGAAAGTGGCTGGGGATGAGGCAGAAGGGGGTCGGTATACAGCTGCTACTCGAAGACATAAGGGTGGAAAGTTGGACAGCATGGACTTCAAATGAGGAAAAAACAACAGAGGGCAGAAGGGAAACGGTTTGAAATGGCAGATAGGGGAAAGAGAAGACCTACCCCACCACCCCGTCCTGAGGAACGAGGCTAATAAGAAAGGATAGACCACCATGCGCCATGAGCTTCGACCGCAGTATCATGGTGGGAGATCCAAATGTCCGTAAGACAGGAGATGAAAGGCGTTGAACAGAACAGGTCATGGATAAAGGTGTGTTTGTTAGCCAGAGAGTGTGTATGAAGGAGGCCACAGGAAAAGGAAGAAGCGAAGGTGAAGAGTAGGGACAGTTATAATATTGAAAGATTAGAGCCTCTAAAGAAATAAGTGGGGGGGTAGAAAGGTGAGGACGATGGCAGATGGAATGTTGCAGGGTCCAGAGTTGGGAGCATATCCCTAGCAGCAAAAAGGTGAATAATAAACAGGGAGTGGGCTGAGGATTTATATTGAAGTTTCCTGGGATGTTTGGACTTGGTGAAGGGAACAGCATTGTGTAAGTGCTGGTAGAGTGTGAGGAATACTGGTAATTGGATGGAAGAAGAGAAGCAGAGATAAAGACAGATAGGGATGGGAAGGGAAAGAACAGGAGGGAAATTTGGAGCCAGGGAGTAGAAAAGCCCAAAACAGAGCACAATTGTATACATTGTATAAAAAAGAGAGGATGTAGTTGTAATACAGAAGGAGAGGGTAAGGCAAACAGTCAATGGGTGTAACAATGCGTACCTGTTGGAAGATTGAGAGAGATGTCAGATAATTAACTCCCTTGTTAACTCCAATTTCACTTAGGAAAGCTTCACTTGGATGAGCTGCAGTTTGGATGGTCTTCCTGCATAGCTTACCCCTGCAAAGCTCTTTGGTATAGTATGTATAGTGTGCTTCACAAGATTCTGTTTGTATCATGCCTGAGGAAGAAGCCTACGTAAGTGCTTTCAAAGCTTGCATTTTCAATCACTTTAGTTAGTCAATAAGGGTATTATTTTATGTCTCTACTTTCATCAATGACTAACATCAACTAACTGGCAACGGAGAGGAAGAGACCACAGGCTGTGAATATTACTTAGGACTTGTTACTTATATTGACTTAACACTTCAATTGACAAACACACTGTTCAATAACAAGTAATTAAGTGAGAGCAGCGACGTATCACATCACATGTATGATATTCGCCAATCACAAGTGTACACATGTATCTATTATCTCATCCCTTCAATTCTGTACATCCATAAAGTCTGAATAAAAGGACCTCTCAGGGAGAGCTGAGAGAAACACAGAACGATGATCTAAACCCTCAGTGTGTGTGGCATCACTCTCACAGGACCTATACCAAAAAAAAGAATTGTAGGGCACAAAAAATTCTAATTGCATATTGGCTGTATCCCATAAGGTTTGCTGCTTCAAAAAGCCACAGGACCTGAGTAATTTCATTACCTTATCCAAAGGTCTCATCCTGTTGCCACCCCTCAATATCGGGAATAACCTGCCTGCTGCAGTCTGAACTCACTACAAAGTAGTTTCCGATTGTATTTTCGATGGTTATCGAACGTTCAATGTTATTTTCGAGGTTCCAAAAATAACCTTGATGTTCAGTAACCCTCGAAAATGCACTCCGAACCCTCAAAAGTACATTCTGTTTTCAGATTTTGGATCTTCTGGTTTTTCCCAAGATACTTAAATCTGAAAACGCGAACGAAACGTACGGTTTCGGTCCTTCTCTAAGTGTGACTACTTATCTGACGTCTTTGACAAATAAATAAACAAGCATAACAATTGAGGTTATTTTGAGCAGGATTATCTTGGTTTCTTAGAAGTAGATATAAAAGCCATTTAAAGGCATACAAGCTGCTTAATTCCAGACTTGGATCTAAAGAATTTAGGACTTGTACAAAAGGATTTTAAAAAATATTTTAATATACAAATGATATTATTATAAATTATTATAACAGTTTTTTTTACTTTTTGGTAAAATATTATTTTTAATATAAACAGTTTTTTAACCTTTAACAGTTATGAATTATAGAGCTATACAAGAGCATGAATAATGGTGGGAAATTAACTAGTTCTATGTTAAATGTTATTTTTGGCTGGCCAGTCTATTATATAGTATATTTAATTTTAGAATTAATTTATTTCAGTTATTGTTTTAAACTGATGCATCTAGTATTTATTCTCTGAATAAAAATATTAATAATCTATTCTATTCTTCATCAATATTACATAAATGCCAGTTAGTGGGCCTGACAACACAATAAAGTTTCCTATTTAGCATTCCTTAGCAATTAACTGACTTATTAATATTTTTTTTACAAATACCTCTTTTATGTTTAAATCAAATCTAAAAAATATAATGTAGCATTTTGGAAAAAATATACAACCCAAACCCAGAGCTGGAGGATAAAGAGGAGAATATCTCAGCAGCCACCATTTTACTCCCCTTACTGCTCAGGTAGGCTGGGACAAATGATACCCACACACTACAGAACACCAAACATACTGAATGTGATGTTTTTAGCTTCATTAAATCGGTCAGGGAAATCCTTGGCTAGAAATGCAACAATGAAAACTTAACACAGAAATGTTCCCATGTAACCAATAATACAGAAAAAGAAAGTGATAGATCCTTCATTACACAGTAAAATAATGGTGTCCCTTTGAAAATGGATCAGTATCCAGAAATGGTGGACATGAGGCCATCCACACTGCAGAGACCCATCTACCTAGAGAACATACAGTCACTAGTATGAGGGCAGTTGGGTTCCTACATACTTTGTCAGTTTGCTCCCAGGCTTTGTAGCATTGAAGGCAATAATAACTGTGACAGTTTGCCAACACAGAAGAAAACAGAAATGTGAAAATCACCCCAAATGCTGCTTGTCGGAGGAGACACATGATCTGTTGGGTGTCCAATGAATAAGAAAGTGCAGAGGAAACACAACATGAGAGAGATGAGGAGGAGACAGCTGAGATTCTGGTTATTGGCTTTCACCATTGGAGTGTCCCAATATTTCACAAAGATTTTCAGAACAGCACAAGTCAGATGAAGAGGATCAAGGCAATGGAAGTTAGACTTGTCCCAGAGTGTCGTGAAATGAAAGGTGTTTATAGCTTTAGGGATACAGCAGTTCTGTTCTTATTAGATGAGTCTTGTTCGGGACATTTCCAACAGTTGGTAGAATCTGAAAAGTAGAGAATTATAGCTTTGTTATGTTTCATTTTTTAAATCAGAGTTTAGGAAACAATGATTGACCTAAGTAAAAATATTGCTTTCCTATTTTTGTGTCTTCATTTTTCCCCCCCTTCTTTAGTAAACATAGTATAGTGCAGTATTTGAGGTTGAATAAAATAACTGTATGAAGGGGTAAAACATTTTATTGTTGTATCAACAATAACAATTAAAGGCTGGAAATCCATTTAACTAAGGATTTAATGTAGACGGTAAATAGAGAAGTTTACAACTTTAATTACATCCCAATTAATTCTGCTAATAAGCAAAAGTTAAAAGAACAAGTTAAACCGTTATGTGGGGATCAGTTTTGGGTTCATTCCAAACCCGGTTTTGACTCGAAACTGGTGGTTTCGAGTTCTGCTGAACTATTCAAAATCAAACTTTGAATACTTGATACCGATAATTAATTATTCAAAACCCATTATTTTACGAACTATTGATATTCAAGACCAATTATACGGCTTATAATTTACTTCTTTTGGGTTATTTTTCACAAAACTTTTTAAAAATCCGATTTGGAAATGAAACTTCAACATTTCTACCTTTATGATGTAATGAAATTGGCAGTCTTGAGATGGGTTAAAAAAAAAGTAAATTTCAGACACTTTAGTTAACTTCGGGGTATATTATAAATGATTGCTATTTCCCCATTTCACAAGACATCACAATGGCAAAGATTGTTATTTTCAGAGTATTTATAAAGCCAATCGTCTTTGCCCATGTCAGGACAGTGTGTAGTGACTTGGCATGAAGGGTTAACTATTGGTATTAGTTCTTTTCAAAGGACCAATAAAAATGCCAATTCCTTCCTGGAAAACAGTCCCAGTGTTTATTTTAGGGTTAGTGAAGCATGGAACCAGAACTTCTCTTCTAGACAATGTGAGGTGTATCTGGAATTCTCTACATCTGGAGGTCTAGGTTACCAAGAGGTCACCTTAGGACAACCATATGTATAAAATAAAAATATTTCTATTGGAAATGTGATACAGGAACTAATATTATATTTGTGAATGGGAAGGTAGGCCCATTAAAAGATAAGAGTTGATGAGGTGGAGGCTCCAAATTCAAAACAAGCAAAGGAGGTAGAATATAAACGTAGCTTTTATTCAAAAGTTCCATAAATCAATATGTAACACACAAGACTCTGGACATCGGACTGCACACTGAAGGGGGGAGAATAGGGGGTGTGGCCTGATGCGTTTCGCGGAGACTTCCGCTTCCTCAGAGAACACGGTCTCTTGTGGGGCATCTTCAAGGCCATAAACCTTTGGTGCCGGCGGATTACCGATTGAATGGTCAGATCAGGTGCCCAGCGAACTGGGTTCATGACAGCCATGAAAAGTATCGCTGTGGAGATGTGTGGCGGTAGAATAAGTCTGGTATTGTGGCAGATAAAATTGTGTTAAAAAAAAGTGCTTTAGTAAAAACCAGAAATTGCAGATCGTATTGAGTAAATGCTGGAAAATAGTCTTGGACCTTATTAATAATAAGAAACACTCAATGTACTGACATCTTCAAATGACACACTCGCAGGCTAATATATGGGCAATTATACATTTTCACCACATCAAACTTGGCATTTTAAAATGGCCCAATAACACACTTATAGCCATTTTATTAATCTGATCTAGCATTACCTCGGCGATAAGCGGAATGTTGATTGTGGCTGAAATGACTTCAACCCTGTTATCACCGCTTCATAAATTACGCTAAGTCTGAATTTGGCGAAAATAACTGCAGCAAAAAATTAAACAATACACTTTATGTATATGGATTTGCCCCTTGGTCTCTGGAAACCTTTGGAGGGTTATATGGGGAAGGTTTATATAGTATAAAAAGAATCAAGTTAGAAAAAAAGCTCAATTTTTTAAATATATCAATAGTAAAAAAAAAAGATGGGTGTGTACTAAATGCTGCAACTTTTTGCTTCTGTTTCCACTAATAGGCACCAGAAAATGAGGGTAGCCATTAAAACTAATTGGCTTCTAGCTTATTGAAAACAGAGGGTTGGTTAATCCAGGTAGAAGTGAAAAAGAGGTTAGAACTCAGACAGTATTCGACCAAGGATTCTGTTGCCATAACACTGTATTTATATTTTTGGATTTCTCAATATCTGGTCTTGTTCCAAGGTACTATATCATAATTGCTAATGTGGTGCCTTTTTTTTTTTAAAAAGGTGCTCTAAACTTTATTATATTGTAAATATTATACTACAATGACATAAATCTTTCTTTGCTAATGATACTACATTGTGATGGAATCAAACTCATGCAAAACAACCCCCCCCCCCTCAAAAAAAAGTTTGAGTTAGCAAGTACTTGCATCAACAACCTTCTCAGATTGGAAGGTTCCACTCAGGTCCCTTTTCCTTTTCCTATATGAGCTATTTAATTTCTGTTTGTTCCCTTAAGCTAAAGCTGACATTTCCTGTCAGTACTTTTAACCTCATTTCATTTTCTGCACATTTGAGATTCAACCCCCACTTCTTAACCCCAATAATGTAATAATCTAATAAATCAAAGATATTCAAATCGCAAAGCGTCTGGGTGGTTCAGAGAGATGACAGATTTACACATTCCTAGTAGCAATGTTGCAGCTCTCCTGATTGCTGCAGCAATAATAAAGGAAAAGTCTACCTCTTAAAGGGGAATGAACCAGATCAGTGAAAGCACTGGAGCCTCTGAAACACAAAGATCAGTAGTATGGCTGATTACCACACAGGTGCATTCTCACATGCTTCTGATTGCGTTTTGTGCTCGTTATTGCAAGAGAAGACGAATCAGCCAACCAGTGCATCGAAATGTGGGTGGCCACACTGTGTGCGCCATGCTGCGATCTATTTTCAGAGTGCATTCGATCACTATATTTATGCAAATCGCATTGTGTTCCAATAAGGGATTTTAGAGGGTATGTTTGTCATACCCCTAACATTCCCTTTTAAATAAGTACTCACTTCCTACTGCCCAACATTCACCTTTAACACGGTACATTACTAAGAAATGTATTGCACACAGAGCTGTGCTAAGATTGGGTCTCTATATCATCCTCCACCTGCAGCTGTGCGCCATGTTGTTTCTAGAAAAAAAAGAGAAGGGGTTTTACACCCAAAACAGTTGTGTATATTGCACCAATAAACCTGTTTGCAGCTTGAATGCCCAGAGTTTCGCTTTATACTTTGTAAATAAAAGTTGAATGTTGGAGGGTATGTTTGTCAAACCCTGCAACATTAGTACACTGTGTGAAATATGCATTGCACCGAACAGATTAAAGGACAATTGTAACTCACCTCCGACTCGCTCCTCTTCCTCCATGGCAGCATAGTACCCAGGGTGAGGATCTAAAATCGTTAAGCCCTCACCCTGGGTACTTTTCCTAACTCCTGCACTACTTACTGGGAATCTGCTTCAGCGATCGCTCCATTTCTCCGTTCTTACTTCAGTGACAGATTGCGATTGCAGCCAATAGAAAACACGCTCTGCAAGGAGGCGTGTCTTCCAATTGGCTGCACGCGCCTGTCACTGACAGTGGAAGAGAGGAGGGACCGAGCGGATCGCCAAAGCAGATTCCCAGAATTAGTGCAGGAGTTAGGGAAAGTACAGGGTGAGGGCTTAACATTTTAGATCCTCATCCTGGGTACTATGCTGCCATGGAATAGGGAAAAGTGGCTGCAGGATAATTTTCTCTCACAGGTGGTTGAAGTTCCTACTAGAAAAGGAGCTCTGTTGGATTTGGTAATATCTAAGATCGTGGAGCGTATTATAGATATGAAGGTTACTGGAGGCTTAGGGAATAGTGACCATGAAATAGTGTCGTTTATGTTATCAAAAAAAAAGTACACTGGGTTAACAAAGACTTAATTTCCAGGTTAAAATAGTCTTTCAGCATTTCAACTGGGATAAGGTATTATCAAGCAAAGATACTTAACAGAATGGACTGTTTTTAAAGGGTATTTAAATATTTCACATCTAATGTATATACCCTTGGGGGAAAAAATGAAAAAAAAAATAAGTCTGCAGCCATGGGACTTAATAACTGATGTAATGACAGGTATAAGACAGAAATGAAAGAAAAAATGGCATTTAAAACCTTTAAGTCAGAGAGAACGGAAAGGGAATATTAAAAACGTAACAAGGTTGTAAGTAGAAATTAAGCTAGCTAATATTTATAACAAAGCAACACTAACCCTACATTTTTTTTAAAGTGTATGTCCACCCCCAAAATAATCATTTTCTGTAGTGTAGTGTACCCCAGCCCACTCCCAAGCACCATGTTAGTTTTGTGAAATAAGCACAAGAAATAGACTTATGCTCCTTCGTTCCCTCAGCTGTCTTTTCCCAGCTCTCTGCTTGCCAGAAGTAGCAGAGAGGGGCGGACAGGCAGCCGTGTCTGTGATTGGCTGACAGTTAGTCAATCACAGACAGCTGCCGGCTATACAGAAAGCTGAGGGAATGAAGGAGCATATGTCTATTTCTTGTGCTTATTTTACAAAACTTATACGGTGCTAGGGGGTGGGCTAGGTACACTACACTACAGAAAAGTATTTTTAATGCTAGGGGATGAGGCAGCCATAATGGATCAGGGGGTGGAAGGAAAGGAGGAGGAGGGCTCCACTATGAATGCCAGTGTCCTCAGGAAGGGCAAGGAAGAAGCAGGGACTGGAACATTAAACAGTGGGGCCAGTAGTGGGTTGAATTTTAGTTTTGGGGTTGGACATGTATTTTGAAATGTGGGGCCATTAATTAATAGGGATAAGAAGTTACAAAAATGGCAACAAATTAAATATCTTGAACAATTTTATTTGCTCAGTATTCACTACAGAAGATCCAAGTACAGATACCATAGATAGCATTACACAGATGCTATACCTTTAGAAACAAGTGTAAAAAAATGAGGTCCACTCCAGCCTGGCTTAATGCTCAGGTAAAAGGGAATGGAAAAAAAGAAAAAGCCTTTTAAACTTTGAAATCAGAGGGAACAGAACAGGCTTACAGGGAGTATAAAACGTTGTAATAAGGAGTACAAAAAGCAATTAAACTAGCTAAAATAGAAAATGAAATACGGATAGCAGAAATAAAGCAAGTTTGACCCCAAAATGTTTTATAGTATATCAATAGTAAAAAGATAAGGACAGAGAATGTGCGACCATTAAATAATGGGGGTGAGATGGTTATAGAGGATGCTGAAAAGGCTAATGTGCTAAACCATTTTTTCCCCATATTCACTATAGAGAATCATAGTCCTTATAGCAAGGACTGTAATAATATGAAGGGATAAATGAAGATTATTCACTCTGTATCACTATAGAGAATCCTAGTCCTTATAGCAGGGACTGTAATAATATGAAGGTATAAATGAGGAATATTCTCTGTATACGCTATAGAGAATCCTAGTCCTTATAGAGGGGGACTGTAATAATATGAAGGATATACATGAGGAATATTTACTCTTGATTCACTATAGAGAATCCTAGTCCTTATAGTAGGGACTGTAATAATATGAAGGGTATAAATGAGGAATATTCACTCTGTATACACTATAGAAAATCCTAGTCCTTAAGTAGGGACTGTAATAATATGAAGGGTATAAATGAGGAATATTCACTCTGTATACACTATAGAGAATCCTAGTTCTTATAGCAGGGACTGTAATAATATGAAGAAGAAAGAGAACCATGCACATCAGTCTTGGATATCTGTGTATTATTTATTGTTGCATACACAGAATACACAAAAGTGTAACGTTTCGTACAAGAGCTGTACCTTCTTCAGACATTCAATACAAAATGTGATACATTGAGCACCTTTATAGATACAGGAAGTGAATCAATAGCACCACCTAGTGGATGACTAGGTAAAAAAAGAAAAAACAAACAGTATAACAAACAAATACAATAAACAAACATAAAGGCTGAGTGAGAAAAATCAACTATATACGAGATTATCTTTGGGCAAGAAACAGGACAACCAAGATTACAAATTTAAACCTTTAGGATGCAATGCATCCAGAGTAAAATCCAGAAGAATTCCCTTCTCATAGCAAGTTTTGCCTATCTCCACCTCTATGAAGTGGGGGTATTGGTCAATGACCATGCCTTTAAGATCAGACACAAGATGTCTACACTTAAGGAAGTGGGTTGCCACAGGTGTATCATCATACTTGTTTTTACCAGGGGGATCTCTACAGAGGTCTCTGCAATGCCAGTTTTATATCGCTTCGATGGCGTTGAAATCTCTTTTAAAAGGACCAATGGTCTTACCAATGTAGATAAGGGAGCAAGGGCATTTAAGCAGATAAATGCAGAAGTCAGTATTGCAGTTGAGGAATATTCACTGGCTGACAGAGGATATGGTATGGAAAACTAGACTAAGTTAATATCAATAAATACCCAGACTGGATAAAATACATCCTTGGATCTTAAGAGAGACTAATTTTTATCTTTTATCTAGACCGATGTTTCTTATCTTTTTAGATTGACATTTGTCTGGCTGCTAATGTGGCAGATGAGATTCAATGTTGAGAAATGTAAGGTGATGCATTTTGGACTTAAAAATCCTTGTGCTGATTATACAATAAATGTGTCTGTGTTAATGGACCTGTCCACCGCCAAACCTAAAAATTTAACACCACTACTGGCCCCACTGAGAAGTTTAAAAAAAATCCTTACCTTACATCTCTGCTCCTTATGGTTCTCCTGCAATGTTTGTCCAAAGTCCAGGAAAGTGAAGAGTAGAAGCTGTCTTCCTGTCCAAAGGTTTATGCCTCTTCTGCAGCTCCAGGAGGTAGTGTGTCATACACGGAGAGCCCTCCCCCCTTTCCCTCCCACCATCCAGATCCATCCTTGCTTGTCCTTCCACCTACCATTAAATCCTTTCAATATATGGTAGATACCCCCTGCTCACCCCAACCGCAAGTTATTTCTTAAAAAAAACAGAAATACATGCCGTATGGCATGCTGAAATCAATGCAGCTTGCATCACAGCTTGCCACTTAAGACTTGAGAAAGGGCAAAGTGTGTGCCAAAAATATTGACGCATTTTCTTTACACCAAATGTATATATTAAAAGCACATTTTTTTCAAAAATTCTACTATTACTCCATTGCAATTTCTGAACTGACTTATCTAGAAACATTATACATGAAAGCTGTTCCTGGTTGGTAGACTAAAGAGGCCTGAAGGAGAAATTCTACTTGGGACTGTATATAACGGAATAACTAAATATTTTACTGACTTTTAAAAGTTGTGTGTTGTTCTAATAAGACATGGGGTATATTGTTTTAATTAGCAGTTGTGTCCTGACATCAGGACAATGTGTTTTAGCTTTTAGTGCAAGGCCACACTAGCACATTTTAACGCGCAATCCAACGCACGCTAGTGTTTGCTATGGGTCTTATAGTATCCTTTAAATGGTTAAAACTATCTGAAAGGGACAAACAATGTTACCGTGGATATTAGGGTCTATAAGATTTTATGAATAATGCTGTTAATACATTTAACCTTCTTCAGGTCCACTGATACGACTCATATAATATATTAATCATAATCTGTTCATAATGATTTATTATTCATTCTGCCAGAGAAAACCCATTTACCTGTTACATTTGACATTTCCCCTTCTGCACACTGTACACAGTCATATTGTGGTGTGCACAATAAATGCACGTTTGTTTATAGCAATACCTGTGGGGTTGTCTGAGTTTTTGGTTGCTGTTTACTACACATTTTTATTTTGAATTTATGTCCAGGAACAGACATCTGGGCAACCAAAGTCTATAGGAGATGTGGTGAGCTGAATTGCTTCACAGTCATAACAACACAAGGTTTCCCTTCTATTTTAGCCTTCCTGTATCCTGGGGCATAGGGCTCATTAACAGAGATGTAGGGATCAAAAAACAAGTTATGGGGAATTAGAATACATTTAAAAGTACAGAATTCAGTACAATTACTGAACAGTTATACAGTGTGTATTGGGTACAATGAGATAAAACAATAATTAAAGGGCATGTAAAGTGAAATAGTGTAGTAAGAATAAGGTGGTTACTCATATAAGAAACACATTAAAAAAACATTGTAGACACTTTTTGCATCTTGGACGTGATTTCAACATGATCTCCAAGCAGGTCAGTAAGAGAACAAAATATACAAAAATGTGGAGCTGGATTTAGCTGATCTGAAGCTTTGGTATGTCTGTGCCAGTAAATATCTGAATAACATTTACCATTAAATAGGTACATTATTAAGAAATGCATTGCTAAGATCAGGTTCACATCATCATCCACTCCAGCATTTCTGTTCTGTGTTATTTCCATAAATGTACATATTAAAGGGTTAATGATAGAAGGTATGCTGTCAGTCCTGAATTAAATGGTACCACTGGTGTTTTCAGTGTGATGGATCAAGTGGTTCAATTAAGCCTGCCAGTGGCGTAGATAGAAATCGCAGGGCCCCATAACAATATTTTAGATGCGGCCCCTCAACCCACAAAAAAAAAAAAAACAGTTTGGTGCAGTTCAATCCAACCTGAGAAGGTTTTTTAAAGGGCATGTCCACCCTCCCAAAAAAAAGTGATGTCACAAGTTTAGCCCCAGAGACCCCTTTTTCGTTTACCTTTCAAAGATGCTCCCAGGCTCAGTATTCTACTTATAACCCCCCCCCCGATCCTTCACTGGCGTGGACAACCCTTCCTCTGATGCTGTTGCGAGCTGGTGGGTACAAGCATGCACAGTAGTAGAGGAGTCTCGTTCTGTAACGGGCTTCAGCCATCGGCCGTAATGTCACATCACGGATGAAGAGAGGAGCTGCATTTTTTTAAGTAGAATATCTGAGTCTGGGAACTCTTTGAAAGGTTTAAGTAAACGAAAAGGGGTTTGTGGGACTGAACTCTGTGACGATAATTTTTCTTGGGTGGACAGTCTGCTGGGGACCTGGTAGGGCCCCCTTTGGCTCCGAGCCCATGCAATCGCTATAGTTGCTTTGGTGATCCCTACGCCCCTGAAGCCTACAGCAAGGCAGCCGTGATTTATCGAAAAGTCAGATCGCACATACCCTCCAACATTAGACTTTAAAAAGATACTTATAAAAACAACACTGTACAATGCTGCAAGTGGAGGATAGTAAGTCTAGTATTTGAGGTTGAATAAGACATATGTCCATCCAGTCCAACCCATCTAGCAATATCCTCATTTCCTGTCTATCTGTTGACAGAGGAAGGCCCCATATGGCCCCGCCCACTCACGGTTGCCGTGGCCCGCCCACTTGAGGACACCCAAGTCCCGCCCACTCACGGTTGTCCAAGTCCACCCACTTGCGGGTGCCTAAGCCCCAAAGTGAATCAATAGCACCACCTAGTGGTAATGACTAGGTAAAAAAAAGAAAAACAAACAAGTAAACACAAATCAAACATAAGGCAGAGTGAGAAAAAATCAACTATATACGAGATTATCTTTTGGGCAAGAAACAGGACAAGCCAAGATTACAATTTAAAACCTTTAGATGCAATGCATCCAGAGTAAAAATCCAGAAGAATCCCTTCTCAATACAAGTTTTGCCTATCTCCACCTCTATGAAGTGGGGGTATTTGGTCAATGACCATGCCTTTAAGATCAGACACAAGATGTCTACACTTAAGGAAGTGGGTTGCCACAGGTGTATCATCATACTTGTTTTTACCAGGGATCTCTACAGAGGTTCTCTGCAATGCCAGTTTTATATCGCTTCGATGGCGTTGAAATCTCTTTTTAAAAGGACCAATGGTCTTACCAATGTAGATAAGGAGCAAGGGCATTTAAGCAGATAAATGCAGAAGTCAGTATTGCAGTTGAGGAATATTCACTCTGGCTGACAGGGATATGGTATGGAAACAACTAGACTAAGTTATCAATAAATACCCGGACTGGATAAAATACATCCTTGGATCTTAAGAGAGACTAATTTTTATCTTTTATCTAGACCGATGTTTCTTATCTTTTTAGATTGACATTTGTCTGGCTGCTAATGGCCGATGAGATTCAATGTTGAGAAATGTAAGGTGATGCATTTTGGACTTAAAAATCCTTGTGCTGATTATACAATAAATGTGTCTGTGTTAATGGACCTGTCCACCGCCAAACCTAAAAATTTAACCCACTACTGGCCCCACTGAGAAGTTTAAAAAAAATCCTTACCTTACATCTCTGCTCCTTATGGTTCTCCTGCAATGTTTGTCCAAAGTCCAGGAAAGTGAAGAGTAGAAGCTGTCTTCCTGTCCAAAGGTTTATGCCTCTTCTGCAGCCTCCAGGAGGTAGTGTGTCATACACAGGAGAGCCCTCCCCCCCTTTCCCTCCCACCATCCAGATCCATCCTTGCTTGTCCTTCCACCTACCATTAAATCCTTTCAATATATGGTAGATACCCCCTGCTCACCCCTAACCGCCAAGTTATTTCTTAAAAAAAACAGAAAAATACATGCCGTATGGCATGCTGAAATCAATGCAGCTTGCATCACAGCTTGCCACTTAAGACTTGAGAAAGGGCAAAGTGTGTGCCAAAAATATTGACGCATTTTCTTTACACCAAATGTATTATTAAAAGCACATTTTTTTCACAAATTCTCTATTACTCCATTGCAATTTCTGAACTGACTTATCTAGAAACATTATACATGAAAGCTGTTCCTGGTTGGTAGACTAAAGAGGCCTGAAGGAGAAATTCTACTTGGGACTGTATATAACGGAATAACTAAATATTTTACTGACTTTTAAAAGTTGTGTGTTGTTCTAATAAGACATGGGGTATATTGTTTTAATTAGCAGTTGTGTCCTGTACATCAGGACAATGTGTTTTAGCTTTTAGTGCAAGGCCACACTAGCACATTTTAACGCGCAATCCAACGCACGCTAGTGTTTGCTTATGGGTCTTATAGTATCCTTTAAATGGTTAAAACTATCTGAAAGGGACAAACAATGTTAACCGTGGATATTAGGGTCTATAAGATTTTATGAATAATGCTGTTAATACATTTAACCTTCTTCAGGTCCACTGATACGACTCATAATAATAATATTAATCATAATCTGTTCATAATGATTTATTATTCATTCTGCCAGAGAAAACCCATTTACCTGTTACATTTGACATTTCCCCTTCTGCACACTGTACACAGTCATATTGTGGTGTGCACAATAAATGCACGTTTGTTTATAGCAATACCTGTGGGGTTGTCTGAGTTTTTGGTTGCTGTTTACTACACATTTTTATTTTGAATTTATGTCCAGGAACAGACATCTGGGCAACCAAAGTCTATAGGAGATGTGGTGAGCTGAATTGCATTCACAGTCATAACAACACAATGGTTTCCCTTCTATTTTAGCCTTCCTGTATCCTGGGGCATAGGGCTCATTACACAGAGATGTAGGGATCAAAAAACAAGTTATGGGGAATTAGAATACATTTAAAAGTACAAAATTTCAGTACAATTACTGAACAGTTATACAGTTGTATTGGGTACAATGAGATATAAACAATAATTAAAGGGCATGTAAAGTGAAATAGTGTAGTAAGAATAAGCGATGGGTCTCATTATAAGAAACACATTAAAAAAAACATTGTAAGACACTTTTTGCATCTTGGACGTGATTTCAACATGATCTCCAAGCAGGTCAGTAAGAGAACAAAATATTACAAAAATGTGGAGCTGGATTTAGCTGATCTGAAGCTTTGGTATGTCTGTGCCAGTAAATATCTGAATAACATTTACCATTAAATAGGTACATTATTAAGAAATGCATTGCTAAGATCAGGTTCACATCATCATCCACTCCCAGCATTTCTGTTCTGTGTTATTTCCATAAATGTACATATTAAAGGGTTAATGATAGAAGGTATGCTGTCAGTCCTGAATTAAAATGGTACCACTGGTGTTTTTCAGTGTGATGGATCAAGTGGTTCAATTAAGCCTGCCAGTGGCGTAGATAGAAATCGCAGGGCCCCATAACAATATTTTAGATGCGGCCCCTCAACCCACGCAATCTGCCCTTATCTGTACCAAACAAATCTGCTCTTGGATACCAGCAATCTCTCCTATCTGTACCACAAAATCTGCTATTTATCTGTACCACGCAATCTGCTCCTTATCTGTACCACGCAATCTGCTCCTTATCTGTACCACGCAATCTGCTCCTTATCTGTACCACACAATCTGCTCCTTATCTGTACCACACAATCTGCTCCTTATCTGTACCACGCAATCTGCTCCTTATCTGTACCACGCATCTGCCTTTATCTGTACCACGCAATCTGCTCCTTATCGTGTACCACGCAGTCTGCGTGGTACAGATAAGGAGCAGATTGTGTGGTACAGATAAGGAGCAGATTGTGTGGTACAGATAAGGAGCAGATTGCGTGGTACAGATAAGGAGCAGACCACCAATCTGCTCCTTACTGTACCACGCAATCTGCTCCTTATCTGTACCACGCCATCTGCTCCTTATCTGTACCACGCAATCTCTCCTTATCTGTACCATGCAATCTGCTCCTTATCTGTACCACACAATCTGCTCCTTATCGTACCACCATCTCTCCTTATCTGTAACCACGCAATCTGCTCCTTTATCTGTACCACGCAATCTGCTCCTTATCTGTACCACGCAATCTGCTCCTTATCTGTACCCACGCAATCTGCTCCTTATCTGTACCACGCAATCTGCTCCTTATCTGTCCCACGCATCTGCTCCTTATCTGCACACACAGAATCTGCTCCTTATCTGTACCAACAATCTGCTCCTTATCTGTACCACAAATCTGCTATTTATCTTTACCACGCAATTGCCTCTTATCTGTCACCAACAGTCCTGCTCCTTATCTGTACCACGCAATCTGCTCCTTATCTGTACCACCAACTCTCTCCTTATGTCCACACAATCTGCTCCTTATCTGTACCAGCGCATCTGCTCTTATCTGTACCACACGCAATCTGCTCCTTATCTGTACCACACAATCTGCTCCTTATCTGTACCACAACATCTGCTCCTTATCTGTACCACGCAATCTGCTCCTTATCTGTCACCACAGAATCTGCTCCTTATATGTACCACCATGCAATCTGCTCCTTATCTGTACCACAAAATCTGCTATTTACTTTACCACGCAATTTGCTCCTTATCTGTACCACACAGCTGCTCCTTATCTGTACCCACGCAATCTGCTCCTTATCTGTACACACACAATACTGCTCCATATCTGTACCACACAATCTGCTCCTTATCTGTACCAGCAGTCTGCTCCTTATTGTACCACGCAATCTGCTCCTTATCTGTACCACCACAATCTGCTCCTTATCTGCTACCACACAATCTGCTCCTTATCTGTACCACACATCTGCTCCTTATCTGTACCAGCAATCTGCTCTTATCTTACACCTCGCTCCTTATCTGTACCACACAATCTGCTCCTTATCTGTACCAGGCAATCTGCTCCTTATCTGTACCACAAAATCTGCTATTTATCTGTACCACCAAGCATCTGCTCCTTATCTGTACCACGCAGTCTGCTCCTTATCTGTACCACGCAATATGCTCCTTATCTGTACCACACAATCTGCTCTCTTATCGTACCACACAATCTGCTCCTATCTGTACCACGCAATCTGCTCCTTATCTGTACCACGCAGTCTGCTATTTATCTGTACACGCAATCTGCTCCTTATCTGTGCCCCAGTCTCTCTTATCTGTACCACCAATCTGCTCCTTCTGTACCACGCAATCTGCTCCTTATCTGCACACAGAATCTGCTCCTTATGTACCATGCAATCTGCTCCTATCTGTACCAAAATCTGCTATTTATCTTTACCACGCAATTTGCTCCTATCTGTACCACACAGTCTGCTCCTTATCTGTACCACGCAATCTGCTCCTTATCTGTACCACACAATCTGCTCCATATCTGTACCACACAATCTGCTCCTTATCTGTACCACGCAGTCTGTCCTTATCTGTACCACGCAATCTGCTCCTTATCTGTACCACACAATCTGCTCCTTATCTGTACCACACAATCGCTCCTTATCTGTACCACCAATCTGTCCTTATCTGTACCAGGCAAATCTGCTCCTTATCTGTACCACACAATTGCTCCTTATCTGTACCACACATCTGCTCTTATCTGTACCAGGCAATCTGCTCCTTATCTGTACCACCCAATTGCCATTATCTGTAACCACGCAATCTGCTCCTTATCTGTACCACGCAGTCTGCTCCTTATCTGTACCACGCAATATGCTCCTTATCTGTACCACACAATTGCTCCTTATCTGTACCACACAATCTGCTCCCTATCTGTACACGCATATCTGCTCCTTATCTTACCACGCAGTCTGCACTTATCTGTACCACGCAATCTGCTCCTTATCTGTACCACGCAATCTACTCCTTATCTGTACCACGCAGTCTGCTACTTATCTGTACCAAGCGTCTGCTCCTTATCTGTACCACGTCAATCTGCTACTTATCTGTACCACGCAATCTGGACATGTTTGTACTCTCTCCTTTTTTGTCCCATCCAGCTTATTTCATCTGGACTTCTCAAGGTATTCTGGTGCTCAGTCAAGATACCTCGTTCTCTAAGCCCAGGGGGCAACTGATCTCGGGGAGGCGCTAAAAGCCTCCAGGCAAGCAGGGTCTTTCTATTGTTGAAGAGAGTGGTCTGGGATCTCGACAGAAGAATACTTGGGGTATCTGGGCGTTATACATTATATATTGAACGTGCCCAGCAAGATCAAACCATAAATTAATTACAGATTTACGTAAGTTAATGTGTAAATAACATTTCTATAATGAAAAATAAATTTTTGCTTTTGTAAATGTAATTCATTTAATTAAAGGGACAGTTCAGTGGAAATTATCAATATTTGTTAAATTGTTAGTGGTGTGTAATGCCATCTTAGTTATCTACATATTCTCTCCCATTTTAAAAATCAGCTGATTCATACCCTTTGCTATTCTCTGCTGTTGACATTAGTGAGCGACATTTCAGGTTCTAAGGTCCTTCTTCTTCCAGGATGCACCACTTCCTTGGAATGTTCCTAACAGTAATTTCTACTGATTGGCTGTTGAATGTTCAAACATGCTCAGATTTCTACTGAGCAACTGAATCAACCCAGGTGCTGGGTCAAGGGCAAGACCATAACGGTCTCTACTAGGGGTCCTGCAAACAGGAAGTCAGTATTTCAGTTGCATTTATTTATACACAGACACAATGCTGAATTGGCAGATTAAGGTCATTAGGATGGGAAAATACAGCTCTTTTCTGAAAAGCATATGTATTGCACTGAACTTCCCCTTTAATCTGCAACCCAAGACAGACAAAGTGTAATAGTTTTATACGTACGTTAGTGCTTTAAAAAAATAATATATAACAAAAACTGCTTTAGTTTAAAAATAATTACCTGGGGGTATTTAAACATCCCCATAAGTTGTGCTATTGCATATGTTGTGTAAGTAGACAAGTTCACCACAACTCCCACCAATGGACTATTCTGGCAGTTGAAATTTGGAATTCTGGGGATTGTTCCAGACATTACATCCAGTGATCCAGAGACAGCCATAAGTTCAGACTCACAGAGTCATATAAAATGCTCCTTATCTGTACCACGCAATCTGCTCCTTATCTGTACCACGCAATCTGCTCCTTATCTGCACCACAGAATCTGCTCCTTATATGTACCATGCAATCTGCTCCTTATCTGTACCACAAAATCTGCTATTTATCTTTACCACGCAATTTGCTCCTTATCTGTACCACACACACGCAACTGCGCCTTATCTGTACCAAAATCTGCTCTATGACTACCAGGCAATCTCTCCTATCTGTACCACAAAATCTGCTATTTATCTGTACCACGCAATCTGCTCCTTATCTGTACCACGCATCTGCTCCTTATCTGTACAACGCAATCTGTCCTTATCTGTACCACACATCTGCTCCTTATCTGTACCACACAATCTGCTCCCTATCTGTACACGCAATCTGCTCCTTATCTGTACCACGCAATCTGCCTATTATCTGTACCACGCAATCTGCTCCTTATCTGCCACGCAGTCTGCTCCTTATCTGTACACAGCAATCTGCTCCTTACTGTACCACGCAATCTGCCTCCTTATCTGCACCACAGAATCTGCTCCTTATACTGTACCAGCAAATCTGCTCCTTATCTGTACCACAAAATCTGCTATTTATCTTTACCACGCAATTTGCTCCTTATCTGTACCACACAGTCTGCTCCTTATCTGTACCACGCAATCTGCTCCTTATCTGTACCACACAATCTGCTCCATATCTGTACCACACAATCTGCTCCTTATCTGTACCAGGCAGTCTGCTCCTTATCTGTACCACGCAATCTGCTCCTTATCTGTACCACACAATCTGCTCCTTATCTGTACCACACAATCTGCTCCTTATCTGTACCACACAATCTGCTCCTTATCTGTACCAGGCAATCTGCTCCTTATCTGTACCACACAATTTGCTCCTTATCTGTACCACACAATCTGCTCCTTATCTGTACCAGGCAATCTGCTCCTTATCTGTACCACAAAATCTGCCATTTATCTGTACCACGCAATCTGCTCCTTATCTGTACCACGCAGTCTGCTCCTTATCTGTACCACGCAATATGCTCCTTATCTGTACCACACAATCTGCTCCTTATCTGTACCACACAATCTGCTCCCTATCTGTACCACGCAATCTGCTCCTTATCTGTACCACGCAGTCTGCTACTTATCTGTACCACGCAATCTGCTCCTTATCTGTACCACGCAATCTACTCCTTATCTGTACCACGCAGTCTGCTACTTATCTGTACCACGCAGTCTGCTCCTTATCTGTACCACGCAATCTGCTACTTATCTGTACCACGCAATCTGGACATGTGTTGTACTCTCTCCTTTTTTGTCCCATCCAGCTATTGTTTCATCTGGACTTCTCAAGGTATTCTGGTGCTCAGTCAAGATACCTCGTTCTCTAAGCCCAGGGGGCAACTGATCTCGGTGAGGCGCTAAAAGCCTCCAGGCAAGCAGGGTCTTTTCTATTGTTGAAGAGAGTGGTCTGGAGGATCTCGACAGAAGAATACTTGGGTATCTGGGCGTTATACATTATATATTGAACGTGCCCAGCAAGATCAAACCATAAATTAATTTACAGATTTACTGTAAGTTAATGTGTAAATAACATTTTCTATAATTGAAAAATAAATATTTTGCTTTTGTAAATGTAATTCATGTTTAATTAAAGGGACAGTTCAGTGGAAATTATCAATATTTGTTAAATTGTTAGTGTGTGTAATGCCATCTTAGTTATTCTACATATTCTCTCCCATTTTAAAAAATCAGCTGATTTCATACCCTTTGCTATTCTCTGCTGTTGACATTAGTGAGCTGACATTTCAGGTTCTAACGGTCCTTCTTCTTCCCAGGATGCACCACTTCCTTGGAATGTTCCTAACAGTAATTTCTACTGATTGGCTGTTGAATGTGTCAAACATGCTCAGATTTCTACTGAGCAACTGAATCAACCCAGGTGCTGGGTCAAGGGCAAGACCATAACGGTCTCTACTAGGGGTCCTGCAAACAGGAAGTCAGTATTTCAGTTGCATTTATTTATACACAGACACAATGCTGAATTGGCAGATTAAGGTCATTAGGATGGGAAAATACAGCTCTTTTTTCTGAAAAGCATATGTATTTGCACTGAACTTCCCCTTTAATCTGCACCCAAGACAGACAAAGTGTAATAGTTTTATACGTACGTTAGTGCTTTAAAAAAATAATATATAACAAAAACTGCTTTAGTTTAAAAATAATTACCTGGGGGTATTTAAACATCCCCATAAGTTGTGCTATTGCATATGTTGTGTAAGTAGACAAGTCTCCCACAACTCCCACCAATGGACTATTCTGGCAGTTGAAATTTGGAATTCTGGGGATTGTTCCAGACATTACATCCAGTGATCCAGAGACAGCCATAAGTTCAGACTCACAGGAGTCATATATGTGATATCCCAGGGTAACATTGGGTAAAATTCTCTCATCCATATTTATCTCATCAACTGCAAATATCAAGACTAGGAACTTGCAGAAATCTAGCAAAGTTACCCTGTAGCATATAATTAAAGAAAATAATATCAAGGCACAAAGAAATATTGTACACATTTGAAGTATATATCAAGCCAAATCAGAAATATAATAACATAAAGAAGATAAACTTCACTCGTGGCTTCTCTCCAGATGATCAGCGTGCTGTCCTGATTGCGCTCCTATCTAAAATTGGAACACATGCGCAAAGGATAGTAGCATGGTTGAGACAGCTCGCCATCTGCTGGAGAGAAGCTGCAACAGAAGTGCCAGTTTAACTGTGTAATCCAGGCCTTTTATTTTTTACAGGGTGGTGAGAATAAGAGATCTCACCTCTCTGTGAATAATAGATACATTTGCATGGTACATGTTGTCATGATAGTGTGTAGTGACTTGGTATGAATGGGTTAACCATTGGTATTAGTTCTTTCAAAGGACCTATAACAATGTCATTCCACCCTGGAAACAGTCCCCAGTGTTTATATTAGGGTTAGTGAAGCATGGAGCCAGATCTTCTCTTCTAGACAATGTGGGTCCGAACCATGTATCTGGATTTCTCTACAACCTGAGGTCTGGCGGTTACAAAGAGGTCACCTTAAGGACAGCCATTACGTATAAAATAAATATATTGTTAGATTGGAATATGTGATACGGGAACCAATATTATATTTGTGAATGGGAAGGTAGGTCCATCAAAAAGGTACTCAACATGGAGGCCTGTGTGGAGGGGTGTTATTAATATCCTGGGAAATATGTATTATACATGGGTCGTGTATGGTATTGTAGGAGTCGATAATTACTGCAGGAGAGGAATATGTGGTCTATATCCCAGTACAATGTACATATCTAAATTTATATGGAATCTGCTTAACTGATTGGGAATGAATGCTTTTGACTAAAATCGTAAATCATAAATCTTGACATTCTTGGACACTCCCACCTCATGTATAGCCAAGGAGGGGGATGTTACAACAAGGGGCTTAAAAATCACTGTAACCCCTGTAACTTTGTTCATACTGAGGGGACATGCTAAATGGGTATGGATCATATGTTTCCTTCTCGCCCCGAGACACAAGATTCCTTTTAGTGAGTAGTTAGGGTCTGTGAATCTTTTTATCCTTTTTATTTTATTTAACTGTTGTACCTATATTGTATGTCATTTTATTGTAACACCATTTTATTTTATTTTTGTATTATATGCACTGTCCACCTTTTGGAATATTAAATCTAAAATATATTATACGTTTTGTCTTTGATGCTCTAAAAGAACTCAGTTAGCCTCTAATAAGTTTATATGTGTTTGGATGGTCTTTAATTGTGTGGAATACTTTGCTAGTGTAAATGCTAATTAACTCTGTGACTGCTGTGAAGGACTGATGCTGATTAACCTGTTCGTTGCTGGAGTGAGTGGTGTAGTGTTAACCATTTAGCTGCCAGGACAGGGGTGTGAATTGCCAGAGGGGGTCAAGAGTGATTGTGGGGCATCTTCAAGACCGTAAAGTGGCAGCGAATAACGATTGATTGGTCAGATCAAGTGCCCAGCAAACTGGCATTCATGATACATGTATAGGACATTTCATTCTCCCTTTAATTGCTAATCCTACCTCACCCGGAATTGGTCATCTAGTCCTGTTTTCTTGCTGCTTCAAGTACCTTGTAACTTTATGTTTGTGAACAATTCCTGATACTAAATTCTCAATAGATTCTGACCTTATCTGTGCCTCAACCTGGTAATTGAGTTAAATAGATTATTGTTTCTGATCTCTGTAGATTCTAACTTTCTCTGTATCCTTTTCTCTTTCATATCCTACTCTACCTGGAGGACTGATTTTGGCAAGTACATCACTTTACCTGTATACAGGGAGATACAGTATGATTGGGTTAGCATGACTTTTATAATCACCTGTGTGAAGTCCAAACACTTTCGGTCTGCACAGCTCACCCTATGCAGTATAAATTAAGTTAAGTTTTGTGCTACACTACAGAAAAAATATCACTGCAGAGACGAGAGATCCAGAGGGGGTAGGGCTCCCCTGCACATGCCAAAGTCCTCCAGGAGGACAGAGAAGGGGCAGAAACATCTCTACACACAGGAAGGCTCCTACTCCTCAGTTTCCTCAACTTTCCTGGACTTTGACTAGACACTGCAGGAAAACCATAAGGAGCAGAGGAGAAAGGTAAGCTTTTTTAACACTACAAAGTGGGGCAAGCAGTGGGTTAAATTTAAGTTTTGAGGGTGGACATGCTCTTTAAAACCCAACACATGCGTAATGCTAATCTGACCATGATTCCACAATGTGGGATGAAGTAGGTGGGTAAAAATTTCCAACTAGGTGTGTGTGAGCTGCGCTTAATTGTCGGGTATCTACTAAATCAAGTGATGGATGAGGCCAATACTTCCCACCCCACTATCAAATTTACACGTGGTATCCAAGACAGACTTACCATTTCAAGATGTGAAACTGCATATAAATAATGGAGTATCACCACTAACTTGTATGCTAAGCCAATCGACCGGAATAATCTCCTGTCAGACAAAATCTAATACAATCCCAAAGTGTTTAAAGGGATCCCCAAGGGCCAACCTATGAGGCTAAAAGAATAACTAGTGACCCTATGTTTTATACTAAGGTTGTCTAGACCCTTAAAATACATTTCAAGGAAAAGTGTAGAGACAAGAGGTGTTTAATCGAGCAGAAATGGAAGTAAGACAGATTGATAGAGAGAATCTTCTTAGAACAAAACAAAGAAAAGGACACACATTGGTAATGCAATATGGGAAACAAAGTAGAATCATTGAAAATGTTGTGAATAAATACATTCCTGAATCAGGATGCACAGTTTAGTTCATTGATCCAGGAACCAGTACTCTCATGCTGGAGGACAGCAAATTATATGCTATGGCCTTCTGATATCTCTATACATAAGAAGGGAATACAGGTCAAAAGAAAAGGTACTTATCAATGTATGAACTGCAACTATTATTATTATTTTATATTTGAATTACATTTTAATTCTTATTTTATATTATCAGGTAAAGGTACTGAACAGAAGTGGTTGGATTTTAAGCCACTTCACATCTAATTTATACCCTTGGGAAATTAATGTAAAAAAACCCAAATCTGCACCCATGTGGCATATTTCTGATGTAAAGAGGGAAATGGAAAGGAAGAAAAGGACATTTAAAACCAAAGTCAGAGGGAATGTAAAGGACCTTTAGGGATTATAAAAAACTGAAATTAATAATGAAGTTAGGATAGCTGAACAAAGCATCAATAACCCTAAACATTTTTTTAAGTATATTAATAGTAAGAAGATGATTGTGAAGGTTCTCATATCACAGGTCATGGTATCTGTTGTTATTCAATTAGATCAACTGGACTGAAATGTAGTTTTGAGAAGTTTCGCTAGTCATCCGACGGCTTCTAATTCAGAATGACTTGTACAGAATCTGTGGCAATTATGTACCCTGGAAAATCCCAATTAGCAATATCACAGCCAGGTGTTAAGGTGTGATTAGATAGTGGCTAAGAGGTGTTTATGGAACACCCAGAGTAAGGTGTTAAAACAGCATTGGTACATGGCAGACAGTTGGTGTCGAACCCCCCCCACCTCTATTGAGGCTTGGTTTCTTTAGTTTCACATAAATGGCCTCCTAACACCTCTCTTTGAACCAGTCACGTTCCTTCGCCAGTATGTTGACATTACAACTTCAAAGGTTGTCCTTTATCCTTAAGGATGCAGATACACGGCTGAGTCCTACCCGAGGAATTGGCTCTTCTGTGCTGGGCCATACTTGATGCAGTTGCTGTTTTGGTCCCCACATAAATCGAGCATTTTCACTGCACTGCACTGCATATATGATGTCGCTTTCTTGTGTTTTGTATTGGGTCTTTCGGATGTACCAATTGCTTGCCTCAGTGTGTTGTTCGGTTTTAAAGCAGACAGGGATACGATGTTTTTTTGAAAATTCTTCTAATTTCTCGGAGACCCCCTGCTACATATGGGATGACCATGTTCTTCCTCCTGTCTTGCTTTTCCCCCTTCACGTTGGTATTCGTGTTCTTTTCTTCCTTCTACTTCTTTTGACAAGGCCCAGTCTGGATATCCACAAGTTTTAAGGGCTCCTTCTGAGATGTTTCATTCTTTAGCCTTCGCCTCTGTGCTAGTGGGATGGTTTCTCGGCTACTGTGTTGCAGGGTTCTGATGACCCCCCACTTCTGATATCTACAGGGTGGTGGGGTTCAAACATCAAATAGTGTCGTGTGTGTTGGGTTCTGTAAACCTTTACTTCAGTTAACATTTTCCTTAACTTCTACCAAGCAGTCCCAGAAAGCCAGTTTGTTGTTGCGTACCTCTTCCTTGTGATTTAATGTTTTGGTCCACACGACATAATGTGTCGGTGAAAGCTGTACTTTCCTTCTGGTGGATTTTAACCAAGGTTTGTCATCACATATCTGAACCAGTGGCTGGGTGCTATGCCCGAAAGGTATTAAGGCATGTTGTTTCTACCTCCTCCCATGTAAAGGTTGGCCACAATAGGTGAAACTGGAGATCTCATGCACACCATGTTTTGCTTATAGAACTGATCCCTGTGGATATTTGACATAGGTGGTATTAGGCACAAGTCCAACAAGGCAACAACTGTTCGGGAGTTGAGATCAGTCTGCTGGTAAGAGTGCGTCTTGGCCCAGCCGTTCCGTTTTCTAACCATGTCAACACAGCCTCTTGGGGGTGTTATACAAGTGAAGAGAGCTGTCACATCATAGGACACCATAGTGTCTTTACACCGAGTACTATATTTCAATCTGTTGGTGAAATCCTGAGAGTTTGGATGTGATGCTTAGAACTGCCCACCAAGGTCCTAAGATGTTAGCTAGATATTTTTTTGACCTGTATGTTACGATGTTGATGCTGCTGACTATAGGTCTTGTGGGCCCTTCCTTATGTATCTTTGGGGTCCATATATGATGGATGTGCCTCACAGGTAGAGGCGATGATACATGCTCGGTCAATGGCTTTATTTTGACGCTGTTTGTCGTAAGTCTAGTGACTCTTGTCTTGTAACACCCACCACCCAACACTGGCTCTTGGACGGCTGGTAGCCGTTAAGGAGAAAACTGGTTACCAGGCAGTAGCGGTTTACAGAAACACCCACCCGATCAGTCTTTGATGTTTGGACTCCACACCAGTAGCTCCGAAGCTGGGGGGTCTCAGAAACCCTGCCAACACAGCGCCGAGGAGCCCATCCCACTAGCACAGCGCGAAGGTCCCGAATGCTGAGCCCGCCCACCAACACCCCCCCGGGCACACACGCGCGCACCACGCCAGCACAAGACAAGGTTGTAGGTTCCACCCCTTCCCACCAGTGTGGTGTGGCACAATTTGAGGAATGAGTGAAGTTTATTGACACACAGCACAACACAGCGCAGACGTAGAAGGACAACCCGAGACCCAACAGGACCCCCCGGGCCCCCAAAGGCCTAGAACAGGAAAGAAAAGGAACACGAATACCAACAGGGACGGGGAAAAGCAAGACAGGAGGAAGCACATGGTATAAGATGTAGGCAGGGGGGTCCGGAGAGAATAAGAAGAATTTCAAAAAACATCGTACCTGTTGCTTTTAAACCGAACAACACACTGAGGCAGAGCAAATTGGTAAATCCGAAAAAAAGACCCAATACCAAAACAACAAGAAAGCGAATCAATTGCAGTTGCAGTGCAGATGAAGAATGCTTGATTTGATTGGTGGAGACCAAACAGCAACTGTCATCAAACCCCGATGGACCAGCACAGAAATGAGCCAATTCCTCGGGTCAGGATCAGCGTGTAATCTGCATCTTAAGGATAAAGGACATACCTTGAAGAATTGTAATGTCAACCATACTGGCGAAAGGAACGTGAGTTGGGTGCATAGAGAGGTGTTGTTAAGGAGGCCATTTATGGAAAATAAGAAAGGAAACCCAGCCTAAAAGAGGTGGCGGGGGGGGGTTCGACCACCAACAACTGCTCTGCCATGTACAATGCTGTTTTAACCACCTTATCTGGGCTCGTTCCATAAACTCTTAGCCACTATCTAAATCACACCTTAACATGGCTGTGATATGCTAATTGGATTTCCAGGTGTACATAATTGCCACAGAGTCTTGTACAAGTCATATGAATTGGAGGAAAGCCAGTTCGGTATGACTAGCGAAACGTCTTCAAGAAATAAATTTCAAGTCGTTGATCTACTTGAATACTACACACATATATAATAAAGAAGATGAGACTAAAAAAGTAAAAAAACAAGGAAATGATGAAAAAAATAGACTCTGGCATAGCAGTAGATACACTATACTTGGATTTTGCTAAGGCTTTTGATACAGTCCCTCACATGCGACTAATGTATAAGCTAAGAAAGTTGGTTGATAGATAGGATACAGAGAGTAGTTGTTAATGGGGCTTCATCAATATGGACTAAAGTTCTAATTGGGGTGCCACAGAGTTCTGTGTTGGGGGCGGGGCCACTTCTATTTAATCTTTTTATTAAGGATTTGGATGTGGATATTGTCATCAAGGTTTCAGTGTTTCTGTTTAAGTTCCTTAGCAATTATATAGTTTGAAGAACGCACTCCTGTAGACTTTGCTCTTTCTTTATATGTTTATTAGTGACATGTGTGCACAACGTTTCGGGGTGTGCCCCCCTTCCTCAGGTGCAAAACTGTGTTTCTGTGTTTGCTGTCATCCTTTAAATACTTGAGAGGATGTGCAATCATTGCAGGTGGATATATATAGATTGTCACATTGGGCTGCTAGGTGGCAGATGAGATTCAATGTTGATAAATGTAAGGTGATGCATTTTGGACTTAAAAATCTTTGTGCTTCTTATACTATAAATGGCTCTGTGTGAATCTCTGCGCATGCATGGGGATATGATTACTGTGTAAAAATACATTAACAGGCCATACAATAAACTGGGGCATTGTTCACCAATAGAACATGTCAGACAACACATGGACATCCCTTAAGACTTGAAGAAAAGAAGTTTAGGCTTCAAGTTCAGAAAGGGTTTGTCACTGTGAGAACGGTAAAGCTATGGAACTGTTTCCAATGGACGTTGTTATGGCAGGTTCATTGGTCAGTTTATAAAAAGCTGGATGAGTTTCTACAAACAAGGAATTGTTACATGTTACTGGTATTGATAATAAAGTAGAGTTGGGAAAGGGTTTGTCACTGTGAGAACGGTAAGCTATGGGAGTCTTCCAGTGGACGTTGTTATGGCAGGTTCATTGGTCAGTTTAATAAAAAGCTGGATGAGTTTCTACAAACAAGGAATGTACAAGTTAATGGTATTGATACATAAAGTAGAGTTGGAAAGGGTTTGTCACTGTGAGAACAGTAAAGCTATGAAACTGTCTTCCAGTGGACGGTTGTTTAGGCAGGTTCATTGGTCAGTTTAATAAAAAGCTGGATGATTTACAAACAAGGAATGTTACAAGTTACTGGTATTGATACATAAAGTAGAGTTGGGAAAGGGTTTGTCACTGTGAGAACGGTAAAGCATGGAACTGTCTTCCAGTGGACGTGGTTATGGCAGGTTCATTGGTCAGTTTAATAAAAAGCTGGATGAGTTTCTACAAACAAGGAATGTACAAGTTACTGGTATTGATACATAAAGGTAGAGTTGGAAAGGGTTTTTCACGTGAGAATGGTAAAGCTATTGAACTGTCTTCCAGTGGACGTTGTTATGGCAGGTTCATTGGTCAGTTTAATAAAAAGCTGGATGGTTTCTGCAAACAAGGAATGTTACAAGTTACTGGTATGATACATAAAGTAGAGTTGGGAAAGGGTTTGTCACTGTGGAGAACAGTAAAGTATGGAAATGTCTTCCAGTGGACGTTGTTTATGGCAGGTTCATTGGTCAGTTTAATAAAGCTGGATGAGTTTCTACAAAACAGGAATGTTACAAGTTACTGGTATTGATACATAAAGTAGAGTTGGAAAGGGTTTGTCACTGTGAGAACGGTAAGCTATGGAACTGTCTTCCGTGGACGGGTTATGGCAGGTGTCATTGGTCAGTTTAATAAAAGCTGGATGAGTTTCTACAAACAAGGAATGTTACAAGTTACTGGTATTGATACATAAAGTAGAGTTGATCCAGGGAAATTTCCGATTGCCACTTGGAGTCAGGAAGGAATTTTTTTCCTCTTCATAATTTTTTGCCATCCTCTGGATCAACAGTAAGGCAGGAAATGTTGGAATTGCTGAGTAGATTGAAATAGATAGACATATGTTTTATTCAACCTCAAATACTATATTATACTATTAATTGTGGAAAACTAACTGCTCTGGGGAAATTATTATAGGGGACAATATACACTACCCTACAAAAGAGTACAAAATACCAATGAAACACGCATCAACGTGTGACACTAACAGTGTGATATAAATGATCAAATGCCCCCGTGGTAAAAAAAATCCTTGACCAAATGAGTAGAGCTATTAAAATAAGGATAAAAGAACATAAGAGCTATATTTGTAATTTTAAAGAAAAAAACAAACACAGACACAGCAGTTTTATAGTGGTTTATCTTCCAGCGCCAGACAAGGCATTCAGGGGTCTATGTACAGCAGCACTCCAAAGTTTTCCACTAGTTGTGTAGGTCAGTTCTTTAATTGTGAATGGCTGCGCTCATTAAAAAGATAAAACAGATAAAAAAGTGTTTTAAAGTTCTTAAAAGTATAAAATTCCATTAAAACATACATTAAATGGTTAAAATCCACTTCTTTAATAAGGATGCAGGTCCAGCCAATGGTGTGATTAACCAAGATAGCTTTATTTCAGTGCACCACCACACAATAATACAAGCAGGGAGATTCAATAAAAGTTCTTATCATTTAAAATGGTGCTAATTTAGCCCTAACCAATCAGATCTTATTTAACATCTGAAAGCTAACATCTGATGGTTGGGGCAAAATTAGCCACCATTTTAAACGTTAAGAACTTTTATTGAATAACCCTGAAAGTGCTTAGTGCAAAAATAAAAGTAACATAATAACAGGCATAATAACAGGCATAATTTTTTATGCCTGTTTTTATGTTACTTTTATTTTTTCCAGTATTGTTTAAAATATGTTGCAATAAAGGTAATTAACATTGTGAACTGTATGGTCATACTCTTCCTCCATTCAACTATTGGGTAAAAATGTCTTCAAGTCTCCCTTAGTCTTTGTGGTCTCTTCACCCAAACATTCTATGATGAATAATTACCTGTCTTTGACAGCTGTTTTAATCTTACAATAAATTCACCAAACTTGAAAGAAATGGACAAATAGATGTGACAGACAAGCATAATCATTACATTTAATAATAAATAATAAATACAAGTCTCTACCAAATTATAATTTAACTCATTCCAAATACACCTTATCTAGATCTTAACCATTTAATAAAAAAAGCTTTAGTTTCTATTGTTTGGTTATAAAAAATGACACATTTGGTTCTTAAAAATTACCTCCTTACATATTACAGAAAAATTGTGGCATTAATGTAAAACCCAAAGCATGATGCATATAGCTTTCATGTATCTGTAGAACAGCTGCAATAATAAAATCCCCATCTTTGGTTTCATAATAATTTTCCCCAAAAATACTGGTTTCAACACTCATATTTCTTACAAGGCATCCAGTGATGTTTGGGTGATTAGGAACATTGTCAGATACCAGTGGAAGAAATTGTAGAAAGATTAACAGGATTAACATGGCTCCTTCAATACGATGTTATAGTGAACTAGAACGACGTGTTTGTCAGATGTTAAATACTCTCAGCTTCCAATTAATTCAGCACACAAGGCTGTAATTAATCTATCAACAGAATGTATCTCAAAAAATCCTCCTGTAAGGGACACAACATTACAGCAAAAGAATAGTCCAATTTATTTAATGGAACCTTAGAAAAAAATCTTTAATTCATTATTGTCATGACTTGAAAATAACCTTAGATGATGGGGAATCTGCAAATAGCTGGCATTAAAGTCAGCCACAAGTTAGAAATCACCTACAAATGTTTTGGTACAGTACAATATATTGCAATACAAGGTCAGTACCAAGTGATTGTGATTGATGGTAAATAACCTTGGGAGAGTCCTAACACAACAAAATATGAATTGATGGAATCTATACATTAAAATCTCCACTGGTATTAACAGAATTTGGGAATTCAGACAGCCTTCTCTCCTGGTTTCTGATCATTTTTTTGAAGAACAGGAGGTAAAACACAGCTCCCGTTCTTCAATAATTCCCAAATTTTGTTAATACCTGCGGAGATACCCTTTAATCCAAATTAATGTATATACAGGGAGAGTCAATAAAAGTTCTTAACGTTTAAAATGGTGCTAATTTTGCCCCAACCAATCAGATCTTATTTAACATTTGAAAGATAACATCCGATTGATTGGGGCAAAATTAGCACCATTTTAAACGGTAAGAACTTTTATTGAATAACCCTTATAATGTGTTTACCATTAGAGATGGGCAAAACTGCTAAAATGTGTTCTGGCTGCAGATTTTTTTCAAAAAATTTTGAAAATTCACATAAAAACCCATTAAAGAACAACAATACCCAAAAAAACAACACCTTCCCAATTACATGTCCACGCTTCCAGCAGCTGAAATCACTTACTCTCATTTACAATCGTGCTGCACTTCCTTAGATATCACACAGCAAAGGTGAGCGCTAACAGCCCGCCTCCTAGACGGCCCAGGGCCATCGTTAACATATCACTTGTCATTGGCTGGTGGGAATGTCTATTAAAACCTTTCTCCTCCTTCTCTGCCAGTCAAACAAACTTGAAATGTCCTGTTGCTAGAATACAGCCTACAAAATCAAGCTGATCAATGGTGGGTGAAAAGGGTGTTTTCTCGCATGCTAGCTTTGAATGACAGTTAGAGGCAGACAGAATTGTTACACCCCCTTCACAGCATGGCTAATTGAAGGCAGAGAGAGGCTCAAAATCAGGAGAAAATGTATAGGGAGGGCTGCATACCTTAACTCTTTTTTAAGCAGTTTTAAAAAAAATGCATTGAGGCAATATAGTTATCCTTTAAAGTCAATGGGAGGGAAAACAACGCACAGATCTGCCTAAATAGACGGTAAAATAGCAACGGCAACTTACTATACATGGCTCTGGGACCTGGGAATTAGTCTGGAGAACACGTACATATATCCAGAACTTTCAAAAATATAACTTTCCTCAGGATTGCACAGTTTTTCGAGCTTCCGCATCATATTTTCGACCCGCTTACGGAAATTTTATAATATAGAATATATGGATGTATGTTAGATATAGAAACTATATTGCTTAACTGTTAGATATGATGGAGATTCAATAAAAGTTCTTATCATTAAAAATGGTGCTAATTTTGCCCCAGCCAATCAGATCTTATTTAATATTTGCAAATATAGGTATATAAGGAAGGGGACGCCACGCAGTATAACTGCTGAATGAAATGCTTTTATTCCGATCCACAAGCGGACCTTTATCAAGTGATACAATCACCAATCTCTGCAATCCTTAAAACACATCCCAACACCCACCCCTCTCTCCTATTAGTAGGAGGAAATGTCCAACATTAAATAGTGTCCAATCAAAAGAGTCTGTGCTGAAAAAAATATTTTTCTTACTGAAAGTCCACACAAATCCACAATACCACCACCACTGGGAACCTGCTTGTGAAAAGTGCCTTGTGCATGTACACAATATATAAACAACATCATATGCATAACTGCTATATTCAGCCTAATGAAAAAAGACATTATGAACAATTCTATGTCTATGATCTTAGTACCAACTCTATGTTTAATACTTAGCTCTCTATGTTTGTTGGTACTGGATATGTTCTTCAATTCTGATACTTCCTACTTCCTACTACTACCAAAAGTAAAAATACAAAAGGTTACAAGAATGGTTTAATAGACCATTTGTCATTCATACCAACAGGGTGCATACAATTAAGCCTTTTGATCCATGTGGCTTCGGTTTGAAGCAACCTCTTAGATCTCCACCTCTAGGTGGTAGCTGAATTTTTTCCAACACACGATCTTAATAGCGTAACATTGTGATTCATTTCATGGAAATGCTTAGAAACGGACGTGTCAGTTTGGGAATCTCTAACAAAATTTCTAATATTCCCCTTATGCTCCTGTATACGTGTTTTCACCATTCTACTTGTCTGTCCCACGTTTACCTTGCCGCATGGGCATTTCAGCAAGTACACCACCTGTTTTGTTTCACAAGTAGACATGTGTTTCATGGGGATTTTGTACCCCTTTGTGGGATGGCATACTTCTGTGCCTTTTATTATTGGCCCACAACAATTACAATTCAGGCACGGAAATGTGCCTCTCTATTTAGTGGCACCTTTTGTTTTGTTGTAACCTCTGTACAAGTCTGATGGGCATAATTTGTCATTAATGGTTTTGCCCCTCTTATAGCAGAATCTGATTGGTTCTCAGAACAGGTGTCCATATTTATTGTCCTGCATGAGAATGGGCCAGTGTTTTTTTATGATCTGTTCAATATGGCGGCTATGCTGACTGTACTTGGATACAAAGGTAAGCCTATAATTCTCAGGGTTTCTGTTTTTGACTTTAAGGAGATCTTCACTTGTTATTATGAACACTTCTTGTTTGGCATTCAACACCAATTCCTTTCTGTATCCCCGTTGTGTGAATCTATTGCAGAGGGTTTTAGCAGTTTCTTTGTATAGATTTCTTTTGGAAATTATTCTTTTGGCCCGCATAAATTGTCCTCTGGGGATCCTGTTGAAAATTTTGGGGTTGTGGAAACTACTTGCATGTAATAGGTGGTTCCTGTCTGTGGGTTTCCTATACAATTCTGTGGAGATTTTGGTTTCGGTTATTGTTAATAACACATACAGAAAGGGTAATGTCAAGGATGAGAAGGTGTGTGTAAATTTAATAGACCAGTGCATCATGTTTGCTTGAGTCACCATTGTACTGAACAATTCAATAGGGCCTTCCCAGATGACCAGAATGTCATCTACGAATCTGTAGAATGCTTTAATATGCTGGCTATATGCAGGGTTATTGATGAACATGGGGCCCTCCAGTTGATTAACAAACAAATTGGCTAGTGACGGAGCTACTGTCGCCCCCATGGAAGTGCCTTGTTGTTGCCAGTAAAACTGGTTGAGAAATCTGAAGTAGTTCTTCAATACTAGTTCAAGGCAGTCTAACAGGAAGTATACCTTGGGTGTGGGAATGACTGTGGCAAGTAGGCACTCTTCTATGGCTTGGATCCCTTCGGCCTGTGGAATGGACGTATAGAGAGCTTGTATATCAATACTGCATAGGTATGTGCCTGGGTTAATGGGCCCTATGTTATTGAGCCTATTGAGCAGGTCTGTTGTGTTCCTAATGCAGTGTGGGAGTTTGGCAGAGAGTGGTTGGAGGAATAAGTCTACATATTGGGATAAAGGTTCCAGGACAGATCCTAGTCCGGAGACTATGGGTCAGTCAGGAGGGTTTTCCAGTGTCTTGTGGATTATGGGGAGTGTATACAAAAGGAAGTTTCCTGTGAGTGTAACGAACTTGAGTGTCCCTTTCTCTTAAGGACCTTGATCTCAAGGACATAAAAAAAGAAGGACACTTAATCATTTGATGGTTGTATGGTGTGTGTGAAAGTTTGAAAATAAGGATTGTTTGACAGTTTGAAAATAAGGATTGTTTGTACTGTTAAAAACTGTGTGCAGGATTGAGTGTGCAGTAAGCAGACTAATCTTCTTCTTCCAGTTAAAGGGGTGTGCTGGACTTCTATATTCTAGTATTGTACCTGTTGTAATCACAAACAGGCTGCGAAAGGGTTAATAAGTGTTTGGTTTTTTTTTTCCTCTCTTTCTGGCTCTTGCACTAATTGGTGTGGGGGTTGGGGCCTATTAGTTAAATAGGATTCACAGTGTTGGGCCTGTGGTTTAGACCTAACAAAAGGAAGTTTCCTGTGAGTGTAACGAACTTGAGTGTCCCTTTCTCTTAAGGACCTTGATCTCAAGGACATAAAAAAAGGACATTGAAACAAGAAGGGCAATTAAACAAGGTTTGTGCGTCACTGTGTTGGTGTGGTGTATTAGAAGGGACAGTTTTGTCAGTACCATGCAATGTGCATCGTGCCACATGTATAGGAACCTGGAGCAGACGTTCCGGGGAACCTATGTCTGTGTCAGGTGTGAGTGGGTTGCCCGTTTGGAAGCCGAGGTGGAGAGTCTAAGGGGGCAGCTTGCAGCATTGCGGGGATTGGCAGAACTGGGGGGTCAGCAGGCACTGGCTGGGGCCAGTATAGAGGTGGGTGGAAGAGGGACAAGAAAGGATGAGGAAGGAGGTAGTTTTGTTAGGGTTACTAGGGGAAGTGGGGGACGGAAGAGTAGGGGGGCTTCTTCCCAGATTGTCCATCCCAACAGATTTGCCGCCTTAGGTAATGAAGTGGAGGAGGACACCTCGGAATTAGCGTGTATGGAGGGGGATAGTCCCTTGAGCACCCAGGGGACTGCCATCTCTGATACAAGGGAGGAGGAACGAAGGGTCAGGAATGCAAGGCAGGTGGTAGTGGTAGGGGACTCCATTATAAGGAAGGTAGATAGGGTAATCTGCCGCCAGGACCCTACATGCCGAACTGTGTGTTGCCTGCCTGGTGCTAGGGTTCGGCATGTGGTGGATCGTGTAGACAGATTATTGGGTGGGGCCGGGTGTGACCCGGCGGTCTTGGTTCACATTGGTGCCAATGACAAAGTTAGAGGTGGAGGTGAGGTCCTTAAACATGATTTCCGAGAACTAGGGGCCAAGATAAAAGCAAGGACCTCCAGGGTAGTGTTTTCAGAAATACTACCCCAGCCACGTGCTAAGCCAGGGAGACAGCGGGAGCTTAGGAGCATTAATGCGTGGCTAAGAAAGTGGTGTAAGGAAGAAGGGTTTGGGTTTATTGAGAACTGGGCAGACTTTGCTGTCGGCTACAGGCTCTTTAGTAGGGATGGGTTGCACCTCACTGATGGTGGTGCAGCTGTTTTAGGGGAGAAGATGGCTAGAGGGTTGGAGGAGATTTTAAACTAGGTTTGGGGGGGGAGGGTATTAGCAGTCTCACTGGGATAGATTGTCCAGGAGGAAAGCAGGGTGTAGATAGGCCAGTGGTGGGTGGAAAGGGGGGTGGGGCTAGCATAGGGGATAGGGAGGAATGTGTATCAAAGTGTACGAATAAATTACAGGATCATAATCTAAAATGTATGTTTGCAAATGCGAGAAGCCTGGCTGACAAAATGGGTGAATTGGAAATGATGGCATTGAATGAAAAGTATGATGTAATAGGTATAGCAGAAACATGGTTGAACAGTTCTCACAACTGGGCTGTAAATATAGAAGGATATGCCTTGTTTAGGCAGGACAGAGAAAAAAGGAAAGGGGGAGGAGTATGTGTATATGTTAAAAAAGAATTGAGGCCAAATTTAAAAGAAGAGATAGCTGGTGATATGGATGATAAAGTGGAGGCAATATGGGTGGAATTAGGCAACAGGAAAGGGGGTAATGTCATTGTTGGTGTCTGCTATAAGCCGCCAAATGCTAGCAGAGAGGAGGTGAGTCAACTTCATATGCAGTTGGCAAGGGCTGCAAGTTTGGGGAGTGTGCTCATTATGGGGGACTTCAATTACCCTGACATTGATTGGTGTGGTGGAACTGCCATCACAGAAAAAGGCGATGAGTTCCTGAATTTGCTGCAGGATAATTTTCTCTCACAGGTGGTTGAGGTTCCTACTAGAAAAGGAGCTCTGTTGGATCTGGTAATATCGAACATTGTGGAGCGCATTATAGATATAAAGGTAACTGGAGGCTTAGGGAATAGTGACCATGAAATAGTGGCATTTGGACTTTGTTATCGAAAGGAAAAGTGCGCTGGGTTAACAAAGACATTTAATTTCAGGAAAGCAAATTTTCCCAGGTTAAAAGCAGCTCTTCAGAATGTCAACTGGGATAATGTATTATCAGGTAAAGGTACTGAACAGAAGTGGACTGTGTTCAAGGGGATTTTAAGCCAGTTCACATCTAAATTTATACCCTTGGGAAATATGTAAAAAAAATAAATCCGCGCCCATGTGGCTGAATTCTGATGTAAAGAGGCAAATGGTAAGGAAGAAAAAGGCATTTAAAACCTTTAAGGCCGAGGGAACGGAAAGGGCCTTTAGGGAGTATAAAAACTGTAACAAGGAGTGTAAGAAAGCAATCAAACTAGCTAAAATTAATAATGAAGTTAGGATAGCTGAAGAAAGCATCACTAAGCCTAAACATTTTTTTAAGTATATTAATAGTAAGAAGATGAGGACTGAGAATGTGGCACCATTAATTAATGGGGATAAGTTAGTTACGGAGGATGGCGATAAAGCAAATGTCTTGAATAATTTTTTTTCCTCTGTATACACTATAGAAGATCCAAGTACAGATATCATAGAGTATAGTAGCAATAAAGGTATACAAGATTCAAGTTCACTTTGGTTAACCGAGGATATGGTACAGAAAGAACTAAATAAGGTTAATATTAGTAAATCTCCTGGACCGGATAAAATACATCCTAGGGTACTTAGGGAGCTAAGTTCAGTTTTATCTAGGCCATTGTTTCTTATTTTTGCTGATTCCCTCATGTCCGGTGGTGTGCCTCTGGATTGGAAAAAGGCTGATGTTATTCCAATATTCAAAAAGGGTAGTCGTTCACAGCCGGGTAATTACAGGCCTGTAAGTTTAACTTCAGTGGTGGGGAAGATCCTGGAAAGTTTAATAAGGGATCATGTTCTAGAGTATGTTTCAAGGACTGACATTATAAGTAGTAACCAGCATGGATTTAGGAGGAATAGATCTTGTCAAACTAACTTGCTTGGCTTTTATGAGGAAGTAAGTAGAAATTTAGACTCTGGTATAGCAGTAGATGTAGTTTACTTGGATTTTGCAAAGGCTTTTGATACAGTCCCCCATAGGCGACTAATGAATAAGCTAAGGTCTGTTGGTCTGGGGAGTCACATTTGTACATGGATAGAAAATTGGTTAAAGAATAGGATGCAGAGAGTAGTTGTTAATGGGGCTTCATCATTATGGACTAAAGTGCTAAGTGGGGTGCCACAGGGTTCTGTGTTAGGGCCGCTTCTATTTAATCTATTTATTAATGATTTGGAAGTGGGTATTGTCAGCAAGGTTTCTGTGTTTGCTGACGACACAAAACTTTGTCGACCATTAAAAACTTCAGAGGATGTGCAATCGTTGCAAGGGGATCTAGATAGATTATCACATTGGGCTGCTAAGTGGCAGATGAAATTCAATGTTGATAAATGTAAGGTGATGCATTTTGGACTTAAAAATCCTTGTGCTACTTATACTATAAATGGCTCTGTGTTAAGTGAATCCCTGTTGGAAAGGGATCTTGGAGTTTTGGTGGATAACAAACTTAAAGGTAGCAAGCAGTGCCAGGCGGCAACAGCTAGAGCCAGCATGGTATTGTCTTGCATAAAGAGAGGTATGGATTCAAGGGAGGAAAATGTAATTCTCCCTCTTTACAAAGCATTGGTAAGACCTCATTTGGAATATGCAGTGCAATTTTGGAATCCTGTGTACAAAAAGGACATCTTTGAAATGGAAAGGGTTCAGAGAAGGGCAACTAAATTAATAAGGGGATTGGGGGAGCTTGAATATGAAGAGAGACTGGAAAAGTTACAATTATGTACGCTGGAGAAAAGGCGCTTGCGTGGGGATATGATTACTGTGTATAAATATATTAACGGGCCATACAATAAACTATCTGGGGCATTGTTCACCAAGAGAACATGTCAAAGGACACGAGGACATCCCTTAAGACTTGAAGAAAAAAGGTTTAGGCTTCAAGCTCGGAAAGGGTTTTTCACTGTGAGAACGGTAAGGCTATGGAACTGTCTTCCAGTGGACGTTGTAATGGCAGGTTCATTGGTGAGTTTCAAAAAAAAGCTGGATGAGTTTCTGCAAACAAGGAATGTTGCAAGTTACTGGTATTGATACATAAAGTAGAGTTGATCCAGGGAAATTTCCGATTGCCACTTGGAGTCAGGAAGGAATTTTTTCCCCCTTCATAAATTTGGTGGGGGTTTTTTGCCTTCCTCTGGATCAACAGTAAGGCAGGAAATGAGGATATTGCTAGATGGGTTGGACTGGATGGACGTATGTCTTTATTCAACCTCAAATACTATACTATACTATACTATACAATACTGGTGTCCTGGGATGGTCCACTTTTAAAAATCCTGTTTCTTGAGAGGTTATTATCCTGTTGAGAGCTGCCTCATTGATAAGGAAGTCAGCAAGTTTTTCAACATGCCATGTGGGGTCTTTTTGAGACAATGTATAATGTTCTGGGATTGCTAGTTGCCCTTTAATCTCAATAATATATACATCAGTATCCATAAATACTATTGCTCTCCCCTTATCTGCTTTGCGGATGGTGATATGTTGGCTATTTTGGAGGTTTTGGAGGGCTTTCTGTTCCCCAAGTGTGAGTTTGTATTTTGCCTTATTGTACCCCATGGATTTTTCTGTTTCCTTAGACACCGTATTTGCAAATAAATTGAGTGTTTCATTTTTAATCTCAGGTACAAATACACTTTGGGTTTAAAGGGACCCTGGTGCTGTGTATCGTTCTGGTCTGAGAAATGCATTTTGAGCTTGATTATTCTCAGAAATTTCTCAAAATCAATTTCCCAGTCTATGGGGTAAATGTTTTAGAACCGTACAAAGTCCAGCCCTTTATTTAGTACAGACATTTCGTTATGCATAAGTGAACAAGACGATATATTAACTATAAGGTTATCTATCTCTGTTGTCTTGCTTTCCTTGGGAAGGTCTCCCCTCTGTATGGTGGTGGAACATATGGAGGTTTTTTCTCCTTGTGTCGTGCCGTTCTTCTTTCTCCTTCTTTGCTTCGAGGGTGCCTCCTCCTAAAAAAATTTGGGTGTTGGATGCTGAGTTGGCTTTTGTCTCGGTCTCCCCTCCACTGCTGGATGTTGCTGTTACGGATCTGCCCAGTGTAGGTCTGTTCCCATATCCTTTTGAAGTTCCCTCATGGTGGAGGCTCCTCCAAGTTGTGGACTCGATTGTGTGCGTAGTCAGTTGAGTCGCGTTGTAACTTTTTGGCCTTCTGTGCACCAATGTTCTCCCCTAGCCGATGGAGTGTTTCCGACTGCTTCCTTTCGATGTCTGTCATCTGTTCTGCTGTAAGGGTGGATCGGAGGCTTCTCTTGGTGTTGGCTACCTCCTGCTGAAGGTGAGTGACTTGTACCTGGAGACATTCTATGGTCAGGATCATCAGATCCATACAAAATGTATTGGTTATCTCCTGCCATCGTTGTATCAGGATCGGGTCATCCTTGCATAGCGTAGGTGCAATGTTTGGACGTAATCCACATGGAGTCTGCTGGAGGCGGGCGTACTGTACCAGTGTACTCCGTACTCGCTCACATTTGCCGGGAAGCTTCGTTCGGCTTCCTCCAGAATGCGCTGGACTTCGCTTTCAGTGTATGCAAACATTGAAAATGGAGTGCATGTTGTGGGACTTTCCTCTGTTGACATTTTCTGTGTCTCCGAGGCTGCTGGCTTGAGCGTGCAGGCGGACTGTGTCCAAAGTGCAAACTAGTTTTGCACGCTTCTCTGCCAGGGGAATTAAAGGGTCACTCCTTCCTACTGCTCCGTTCCCAGCAGTATGGCAACTGCAAATATAGGTATATAAGGAAGGGGACGCCACGCAGTATAACTGCTGAATGAAATGCTTTTATTCCAACATGTTTCTGTCCACAAGCGGACCTTTATCAAGTGATACAATCACCAATCTCTGCAATCCTTAAAACATATCCCAACACCCACCCCTCTCTCCTATTGGTAGGAGGAAATGTCCAACATAAAATAGTGTCCAATCAAAAGAGTCTGTGCTGAAAAAAATCTTTTTCTTCCTGAGAGTCCACACAAATCCACAATACCACCACCACTAGGAACTTGCTTAGCGTCGTCAATGTGACAATTGAAGTCACCTAGAATTATAGCCGGACAGTTGGAGTAAAGAAAGATAGAGAGACTGGTTTCAAACTCTGTAAGGAAAGTGGCTGGGGATGAGGCAGAAGGGGGTCGGTATACAGCTGCTACTCGAAGACATAAGGGGTGGAAATGTTGGACAGCATGGACTTCAAATGAGGAAAAAACAACAGAGGGCAGAAGGGAAACGAGTTTGAAATGGCAGATAGGGGAAAAGAGAAGACCTACCCCACCACCCCGTCCTGAGGAACGAGGCTAATAAGAAAAGGATAGACCACCATGCGCCATTGAAGCTTCGACCGCAGTATCATGGTGGGAGATCCAAATGTCCGTAAGACAGGAGATGAAAGGCGTTAGAACAGAACAGGTCATGGATAAAGGTGTGTTTGTTAGCCAGAGAGTGTGTATGAAGGAGGCCACAGGAAAAAGGAAGAAGCGAAGGTGCAAGAGTAGGGACAGTTATAATATTAGAAAGATTAGAGCCTCTAAAGAAATAAGTAGGGGGGGTAGAAAGGTGAGGACGATGGCAGATGGAAATGTTGCAGGGTCCAGAGTTGGGAGCAATATCCCTAGCAGCAAAAAGGTGAATAATAAACAGGGAGTGGGCTGAGGATTTATATTGAAGTTTCCTGGGATGTTTGGACTTGGTGAAGGGAACAGCATTGTGTAAGTGCTGGTAGAGTGTGAAGGAATACTGGTAATTGGATGGAAGAAGAGAAGCAGAGATAAAGACAGAATAGGGATGGGAAGGGAAAGAACAGGAGGGAAATTTTGGAGCCAGGGAGTAGAAAAGCCCAAAACAGAGCACAATTGTATACATTGTATAAAAAGAGAGGATGTAGTTGTAATACAGAAGGAGAGGGTAAGGCAAAACAGTCAATGGGTGTAACAATGCGTACCTGTTGGAAGATTGAGAGAGATGTCAGATAATTAACTCCCTTGTTAAACTCCAATTTCACTTAGGAAAGCTTCACTTTGGATGAGCTGCAGTTTGGATGGTCTTCCCTGCATAGCTTACCCCTGCAAAGCTCTTTGGTATAGTATGTATAGTGTGCTTCACAAGATTCTGTATTGTATCATGCCTGAGGAAGAAGCCTACCATAAGTGCTTTGAAAGCTTGCATTTTCAATCACTTTAGTTAGTCAATAAAGGGTATTATTTTATGTCTCTACTTTCATCAATGACTAACATAACTACTGGCAACGGAGAGGAAAGAGACCACAGGACTGTAGGAATATTACTTAGGGACTTGTTTACTTATATTGACTTAACCTTCAATTGACAACACACTTGTCAATAACAAGTAATTAAGTGAAGAGCAGCGACTGTATCACATCACATGTATGATATTCGCCAATCACAAGTGTACACATGTATCTATTATCTCATCCCTTCAATTCTGTACATCCATAAAAGTCTGAATAAAAGGACCTCTCAGGGAGAGCTGAGAAGAACACAGAACGATGATCTAAACCCTCAGTGTGTGTGTCATCACTTCACAGGACCTATACCCAAACAAAAGAATTGTAGGGCACAAAAAATTCTAATTGCATATTGGCTGTATCTCCATAAGGTTGCTGCTTCAAAAAGCCACAGGACCTGAGTAATTTCATTACCTTATCCAAAGGTCTCATCCTGTTGCACTACCCCTCAATATCGGGAATAACCTGCATGCTGCAGTCTGAACTCACTACAAAGTAGTTTCCGATTGTATTTTCGATGGTTATCGAACGTTCAATGTTATTTTCGAGGGTTACCAAAAATAACCTTGTATGTTCAGTAACCCTCGAAAATGCACTCCGAACCCTCAAAAGTACATTCTGTTTTCAGATTTTTGGATCTTCCCATCTTTTGGTTTTTCCCAAGATACTTAAATCTGAAAACGGAACGAAACGTACGAGTTTTGGTCCTTCTCTAAGTGTGACTACTTATCTGAAGTCTTTGACAAATAAATAAACAAGCAATAACAATTGAGGTTATTTTGGAGCAGGATTATCTTGGTTTCTTAGAAGTAGATATAAAAGCCATTTAAAGGCATACAGAAGCTGCTTAATTCCAGACTTGGATCTAAAGAATTTAGGACTTGTACAAAAGGATTTTAAAAAATATTTTAATATACATGATTATTATAAATTATTATAACAGTTTTTTTTACTTTTTGGTAAAATATTATTTTAATATAAACAGTTTTTTAACCTTTAACAGTTTATGAATTATAGAGCTATACAAGAGCATGAATAATGGTGGGAAATTAACTAGTTCTATGTTAATGTTATTTTGGCTGGCCAGTCTATTATATAGTATATTTAATTTTAGAATTAATTTATTTCAGTTATTGTTTAAAACTGATGCAATCTAGTATTTATTCTCTGAATAAAAATATTAATAATCTATTCTATTCTTCATCAATATTACATAAATGCCAGTTAGTGGGCCTGACAAACACAATAAAAGTTTCCTATTTAGCATTCCCTTAGCAATTAACTTGACTTATTTAATATTTTTTTTACAAATACCTCTTTTATGTTTAAATCAAATCTAAAAAATATAATGTAGCATTTTGGAAAAAATATACAACCCAGTAACCCAGAGCTGGAGGATAAGATGGAGAATATCTCAGCAGCCACCATTTTACTCCCCTTACTGCTCAGGTAGGCTGGGACAAATGATACCCACACACTACAGAACACCAAACATACTGAATGTGATGTTTTTAGCTTCATTAAATCGGTCAGGGAAATCCTTGGTAGAAATGCAACAATGAAACTTAACACAGATAATGTTCCCATGTAACCAATAATACAGAAAAAGAAAGTGATAGATCCTTCATTACACAGTAAAATAATGGTGTCCCTTTGAAAATGGATCAGTATCCAGAAAGTGGTGGACATGAGACCATCCACACTGCAGAGATCACCATCTCACCTAGAGAACATACAGTCACTAGTATGATGGACAGTTGGGTTCCTACATACTTTGTCAGTTTGCTCCCAGGCTTTGTAGCATTGAAGGCAATAATAACTGTGACAGTTTTAGCCAACACAGAAGATACAGAAATAGTGAAAATCACCCCAAATGCTGCTTGTCGGAGGAGAGAACATGTATCTGTTGGGTGTCCAATAAATAAGAAAGTGCAGAGGAAACACAACATGAGAGAGATGAGGAGGAGACAGCTGAGATTTCGGTTATTGGCTTTCACCATTGGAGTGTCCCAATATTTCACAAAGATTCCCAGAACAGCACAAGTCATGATGAAGAGAATCAAGGCAATGGAAGTTAGACTTGCTCCCAGAGTGTCTGTAAATGAAAGGTAGTTTATAGCTTTAGGGATACAAGCAGTTCTGTTCTTATTAGATGACTCCTGTTCAGGGCATTTCCAACAGTCTGTAGAATCTGAAAAGTAGAGAATTATAGCTTTGTTATGTTTCATTTTTTAAATCAGAGTTTAGGAAACAATGATTGACCTTAAGTAAAAATATTGCTTTCCTATTTTTGTGTCTAATTCTTTTCCCCCCTTCTTTAGTATAACATAGTATAGTGCAGTATTTGAGGTTGAATAAAATAACTGTATGAAGGGGTAAAAACATTTTATTTGTTGTATCAACAATAACAATTAAAAGGCTGAGGAAATCCATTTAACTAAGGATTTAATGTAGACGGTAAATAGAGAATGTTTACAACTTTAATATACATCCCAATTAATTCTGCTAATAAGCAAAAGTTAAAAGAACAAGTCTAAACCGTTATGTGGGGATCAGTTTTGGGTTCATTCCAAACCCGGTTTTGACTCGAAACTGGTGGTTTCGAAGTTCTGCTGAACTATTCAATATCAAACTTTGAATACTTGATACCGATAATTAACTATTCAAAACCCATTATTTTATATGAATTATTGATTATTCAATACCAATTATACGGCTTACATTTACTTCTTTTGGGTTATTTTTCAAAACTTTTTAAAAATCAGATTTCGAAATGAAACTTCAACATCTCTACCTTTATGATGTAATGAAATTGGCAGTCTTGAGATGGGTTAAAAGAAAAGTAAATTTCAGACACTTTAGTTAACTTCGGGGTATATTTATAAATGATTGCTATTTTCCCCATTTCACAAGACATCACAATGGCAAAGATTGTTATTTTCAGTGTATTTATAAAGCCAATCGTCTTTGCCATTTTCAGGACAGTGTGTAGTGACTTGGCATGAATGGGTTAACTATTGGTATTAGTTCTTTCAAAGGACCAATAAAAATGCCATTCCTTCCTGGAAACAGTCCCCAGTGTTTATTTTAGGGTTAGTGAAGCATGGAACCAGAACTTCTCTTCTAGACAATGTGAGGTGTATCTGGAATTCTCTACATCTGGAGGTCTACTGGTTACCAAAAGGTTACCTTAAGGACAACCATATGTATAAAATAAAAATATTGCTGTATTGGAATATGTGATACAGGAACTAATATTATATTTGTGAATGGGAAGGTAGGCCCATTAAAAAGATAAGAGTATGAGTGAGGTGGAGGCTCAAATTCAAAACAAGCAAAGGAGGTAGAAATAAAACGTAGCTTTTATTCTAAAAGTTCCATAAAATCAATATGTAACACACAAGACTCTGGACATCGGACTGCACACTGAAGGGGGGAGAATAGGGGGTGTGGCCTGATGCGTTTCGCAGAGACTTCCGCTTCCTCAGAGACACGGTCTCTTGTGGGGCATCTTCAAGGCCATAAACCTTTGGTGCCGGCGGATTACCGATTGAATGGTCAGATCAGGTGCCCAGCGAACTGGCGTTCATGACAGCCATGAAAAGTATCGCTGTGGAGATGTGTGGCGGTAGAATAAGTCTGGTATTGTGGCAGATAAAATTGTGTTAAAAAAAAGTGATCTTAGTAAAAACCAGAAATTGCAGATCGTATTAGAGTAAATGCTGGAAAATAGTCTTGGACCCTTATTAATAATAAGAAACACTCAATGTACTGACATCTTCAAATGACACACTCGCAGGCTAAATATATGGGCAATTATACATTTTCACCACATCAAACTTGGCAATTTTAAAATGGCCCAATAACACACTTATAGCCATTTTATTAATCTGATCTAGCCATTACCTCGGCGATAAGCGGAATGTTGATTGTGGCTGAAATGACTTCAACCCTGTTATCACCGCTTCATAAATTACGCTAAGTCTGAATTTGGCGAAAATAACTGCAGCAAAAAATTAACAAATACACTTTATGTATATGGATTTGCCCCTTGGTCTCTGGAAACCTTTGGAGGGTTATATGGAGGAAGGTTTATATAGTATAAAAAGCAATCAAGTTAGACAAAAAAGCTCAATTTTTTAAATATATCAATAGTAAAAAAAAAAAAGATGGGTGTGTACTAAATGCTGCAACTTTTTTGCTTCTGTTTCCACTAATAGGCACCAGAAAATGAGGGTAGCCATTAAAACTAATTGGCTTCTAGCTTATTGAAAACAGAGGGTTGGTTAATCCAGGTGGATGTGAAAAAGAGGTTAGAACTCAGATAGTATTCAACCCAGGATTCTGTTGCCATAACACTGTATTTAATATTTTTGGATTTCTCAATATCTGGTCTTGTTCCAAGTGTACTATATCATAAATTGCTAATGTGGTGCCTTTTTTTTTTTATAAAAGGTGCTCTTAAACTTTATTATATTGTAAATATTATACTACAATGACATAAATCTTTCTTTGCTAATGATACTACATTGTGATGGAATACAAACTCAATGCAAAACAACCCCCCCCCCCCTCAAAAAAAAAGTTTGAGTTAGCAAGTACTTGCATCAACAACCTTCTCAGATTGGAAGGTTCCACTCAGGTCCCTTTTCCTTTTCCTATATGAGCTCATTTTAATTTCTGTTTGTTCCCTTAAGCTAAAGCTGACATTTCCTGTCAGTACTTTTAACCTCATTTCATTTTCTGCACATTTGAGATTTCAACCCCCACTTCTTAACCCCAATAATGTAATAATCTAATAAATCAAAGATATTCAAATCGCAAAAGCGTCTGGGTGGTTCAGAGAGATGAACAGATTTACACATTCCTAGTAGCAATGTTGCAGCTCTCCCTGATTGCTGCAGCAATAATAAAGGAAAAAGTCTACCTTCTTAAAGGGGAATGTAACCAGATCAGTGAAAGCACTGGAGCCTCTGAAAAACACAGTAGTATGGCTGAGTTAGACCACACAGGTGCATTTCTCACATGCTTCTGATTGCGTTTTGTGCTCGTTATTGCAAGAGAATCGCACACCAGTGCATCGAAATGTGGGTGGCCACACTGTGTGCGCCATGCTGCGATCTATTTTCAGAGTGCATTCGATCACTATATTTATGCAAATCGCATGTGTTCCAATAAGGGATTTTAGAGGGTATGTTTGTCATACCCTCCAACATTCCCTTTTAAATAAGTACTCACTTCCTACTGCCCAACATTCACCTTTAACAAGGTACATTACTAAGAAATGTATTGCACAGAGCTGTGCTAAGATTGGGTCTCTATATCATCCTCCACCTGCAGCTGTGCGCCATGTTGTTTCTAGAAATAAAAGAGAAGGGGTTTTACACCCAAAACATGTTGTGTATATTGCACCAATAAACCTGTTTGCAGCTTGAATGCCCAGAGTCTTCGCTTTATACTTTGTAAATAAAAGTTGAATGTTGGAGGGTATGTTTGTCACACCCTGCAACATTAGTACACTGTTGAAATATGCATTGCACCGAACAGATTAAAGGACAATTGTACTCACCTCCGACTCGCTCCTCTTCCTCCATGGCAGCATAGTACCCAGGGTGAGGATCTAAAATCGTTAAGCCCTCACCCTGGGTACTTTTCCTAACTCCTGCACTACTTACTGGGAATCTGCTTCAGCGATCGCTCCATTTCTCCGTTCTTACTTTAGTGACAGATTGTGATTGCAGCCAATAGGAAAACACGCTCTGCAAGGAGGCGTGTCTTCCAATTGGCTGCACCGCACCTGTCACTGACAGTGGAAGAGAGGAAGGACCGAGCGGATCGCCAAAGCAGATTCCCAGCAATTAGTGCAGGAGTTAGGGAAAGTACCCAGGGTGAGGGCTTAACAATTTTAGATCCTCATCCTGGGTACTATGCTGCCATGGAATAGGGAAAAGGTGGCTGCAGGATAATTTTCTCTCACAGGTGGTTGAAGTTCCTACTAGAAAAGGAGCTCTGTTGGATTTGGTAATATCTAAGATCGTGGAGCGTATTATAGATATGAAGGTTACTGGAGGCTTAGGGAATAGTGACCATGAAATAGTGTCGTTTAGTGTTATCAAAAGAAAAAGTACACTGGGTTAACAAAGACTTAATTTTCCAGGTTAAAAATAGCTTTTCAGCATTTCAACTGGGATAAGGTATTATCAAGCAAAGATACTTAACAGAAGTGGACTGTTTTTAAAGGGTATTTAAATATTTTCACATCTAAATGTATATACCCTTGGGGGAAAAAATGAAAAAAAAAATAAGTCTGCAGCCATGGGACTTAATACTGATGTAATGACAGGTAAAGACAGAAATGAAAAGAAAAAAAATGGCATTTAAAACCTTTAAGTCAGAGAGAACGGAAAGGGAATTATAAAAACTGTAACAAGGATTGTAATATAGAAATTAAGCTAGCTAATATTTATAACAAAGCAACACTAACCCTACATTTTTTTTAAAGTGTATGTCCACCCCCAAAATAATCATTTTCTGTAGTGTAGTGTACCCCAGCCCACTCCCAAGCACCATGTTAGTTTTGTGAAATAAGCACAAGAAATAGACTTATGCTCCTTCGTTCCCTCAGCTGTCTTTTCCCAGCTCTCTGCTTGCCAGAAGTAGCAGAGAGGGGCCGGACAGGCAGCCGTGTCTGTGATTGGCTGACAGTTAGTCAATCACAGATGCAGCTGCCGGCTATACAGAAAGCTGAGGGAATGAAGGAGCATATGTCTATTTCTTGTGCTTATTTTACAAAACTTATACGGTGCTAGGGGGTGGGCTAGGGTACACTACACTACAGAAAAGTATTTTAATGCTAGGGGATGAGGCAGCCATAATGGGATCAGGAGGGTGGAAGGAAAGGAGGGAGGAGGGCTCCACTATGAATGCCAGTGTCCTCAGGAAGGGCAAGGAAGAAGCAGGGACTGGAACATTAAACAGTGGGGCCAGTAGTGGGTTGAATTTTAGTTTTGGGGTTGGACATGTATTTTGAAAATGTGGGGCCATTAATTAATAGGGATAAGTAAGTTACAAAAAATGGCAACAAATTAAATATCTTGAACAATTTTATTTGCTCAGTATTCACTACAGAAGATCCAAGTACAGATACCATAGATAGCATTACACAGATGCTATACCTTTAGGAAACAAGTGTAAAAAAATGAGGTCCACTCCAGCCTGGCTTAATGCTCAGGTAAAAAGGGAAATGGAAAAAAAGAAAAAGCCTTTTAAACTTTTGAAATCAGAGGGAACAGAACAGGCTTACAGGGAGTATAAACGTTGTAATAAGGAGTACAAAAAAGCAATTAAACTAGCTAAAATAGAAAATGAAATACGGATAGCAGAATAAAGCAAGTTTGACCCCAAAATGTTTTATAAGTATATCAATAGTAAAAAGATAAGGACAGAGAATGTGCGACCATTAAATAATGGGGGTGAGATGGTTATAGAGGATGCTGAAAAGGCTAATGTGCTAAACCATTTTTCCCCCATATTCACTATAGAGAATCATAGTCCTTATAGCAAGGACTGTAATAATATGAAGGGTATAAATGAAGATTATTCACTCTGTATTCACTATAGAGAATCCTAGTCCTTATAGCAGGGACTGTAATAATATGAAGGGTATAAATGAGGAATATTCACTCTGTATACGCTATACGCTATAGAGAATCCTAGTCCTTATAGCGGGACTGTAAAATATGAGAGTATACATGAGGAATATTTACTCTGTATTCACTATAGAGAATCCTAGTCCTTATAGTAGGGACTGTAATAATATGAAGGTATAAATGAGATATTCACTCTGTATACACTATAGAAAATCCTAGTCCTTATAGTAGGGACTGTAATAATATAAGGGTATAAATGAGGAATATTCACTCTGTATACACTATAGAGAATCCTAGTTCTTATAGCAGGGACTGTAATAATATGAAGAAGAAAGAGAACCATGCCCATCAGTCTGGATTCTGTGTATTATTTATTGTTGCATACACAGAATACACAAAAGTGTAACGTTTCGTACAAGAGCTGTACTTCTTCAGACATTCAATACAAAATGTGATACATTGAGCACCTTATATAGTACAGAAGTGAATCAATAGCACCACCTAGTGGTAAGACTAGGTAAAAAAAAGAAAAACAAACAAGTAAACACAAATCAAACATAAGGCAGAGTGAGAAAAAATCAACTATATACGAGATTATCTTTTGGCAAGAAACAGGACAAGCCAAAGTTACAATTTAAACCTTTAGGATGCAATGCATCCAGAGTAAAAATCCAGAAGAATCCCTTCTCAATAGCAAGTTTTGCCTATCTCCACCTCTATGAAGTGGGGGTATTTGGTCAATGACCATGCCTTTAAGATCAGACACAAGATGTCTACACTTAAGGAAGTGGGTTGCCACAGGTGTATCATCATACTTGTTTTTACCAGGGATCTCTACAGAGGTTCTCTGCAATGCCAGTTTTATATCGCTTCGATGGCGTTGAAATCTCTTTTAAAAGGACCAATGGTCTTACCAATGTAGATAAGGAGCAAGGGCATTTAAGCAGATAAATGCAGAAGTCAGTATTGCAGTTGAGGAATATTCACTCTGGCTGACAGGGATATGGTATGGAAACAACTAGACTAAGTTATCAATAAATACCCGGACTGGATAAAATACATCCTTGGATCTTAAGAGAGACTAATTTTTATCTTTTATCTAGACCGATGTTTCTTATCTTTTTAGATTGACATTTGTCTGGCTGCTAAGTGGCGATGAGATTCAATGTTGAGAAATGTAAGGTGATCATTTGGACTTAAAAATCCTTGTGCTGATTAACAATAAATGTGTCTGTTAATGCCCTGTCCACCGCCAAACCTAAAAATTTAACCCACTACTGGCCCCACTGAGAAGTTTAAAAAAAATCCTTACCTTACATCTCTGCTCCTTATGGTTCTCCTGCAATGTTTGTCCAAAGTCCAGGAAAGTGAAGAGTAGAAGCTGTCTTCCTGTCCAAAGGTTTATGCCTCTTCTGCAGCCTCCAGGAGGTAGTGTGTCTACACGGAGAGCCCTCCCCCCTTTCCCTCCCACCATCCAGATCCATCCTTGCTTGTCCTTCACCTACCACATTAAATCCTTTCAATATATGGTAGATACCCCCTGCTCACCCCACCGCCAAGTTATTTCTTAAAAAAAACAGAAAAATACATGCCGTATGGCATGCTGAAATCAATGCAGCTTGCATCACAGCTTGCCACTTAAGACTTGAGAAAGGGCAAAGTGTGTGCCAAAAATATTGACCATTTTCTTTACACCAAATGTATTATTAAAAGCACATTTTTTCACAAATTCTCTATTACTCCATTGCAATTTCTGAACTGACTTATCTAGAAACATTATACATGAAAGCTGTTCCTGGTTGGTAGACTAAGAGGCCTGAAGGAGAAATTCTACTTGGGACTGTATATAACGGAAAACTAAATATTTTACTGACTTTTAAAAGTTGTGTGTTGTTCTAATAAGACATGGGGTATATTGTTTTAATTAGCAGTTGTGTCCTGTACATCAGGACAATGTGTTTTAGCTTTTAGTGCAAGGCCACACTAGCACATTTAACGCGAATCCAACGCAGCTAGTGTTTGCTTAGGGGTCTTATAGTATCCTTTAAATGGTTAAAACTATCTGAAAGGGACAAACAATGTTAACCGTGGATATTAGGGTCTATAGATTTTATGAATAATGCTGTTATACATTTAACCTTCTTCAGGCCACTGATACGACTCATAATAATAATATTAATCATAATCTGTTCATATGATTTATTATTCTTCTGCCAGAGAAAACCCTTTACCTGTTACATTTGACATTTCCCCTTCTGCACACTGTACACAGTCATATTGTGGTGTGCACAATAAATGCACGTTTGTTTATGCAATACCTGTGGGGTGTTCTGAGTTTTTGGTTGCTGTTTACTACACATTTTTATTTTGATTTATGTCCAGGAACAAACATCTGGGCAACCAAAGTCTATAGGAGATGTGGTGAGCTAATTGCATTCACAGTCATAACAACACAATGGTTTCCCTTCTATTTTAGCCTTCCTGTATCCTGGGGCATAGGGCTCATTACACAGAGATGTAGGGATCAAAAAACAAGTTATGGGGAATTAGAATACATTTAAAAGTACAGAATTTCAGTACAATTACTGAACAGTTATACAGTTGTATTGGGTACAATGAGATATAAACAATAATTAAAGGGCATGTAAAGTGAAATAGTGTTAAGAATAAGGGATGGGTCTCATTATAAGAACACATTAAAAAAAACATTGTAAGACACTTTTTGCATCTTGGACGTGATTTCAACATGATCTCCAAGCAGGTCAGTAAGAGAACAAAATATTACAAAAATGTGGAGCTGGATTTAGCTGATCTGAAGCTTTGTGTTGTCTGTCCAGAAATATCTGATAACATTTACCATTAAATGGGTAACATTATAAGAAATGCATTGCTAAGATCAGGTTCACATCATCATCCACTCCCAGCATTTCTGTTCTGTGTTATTTCCATAAATGTACATATTAAAGGGTTAATGTAGAAGGTATGCTGTCAGTCCTGAATTAAATGGTACCACTGGTGTTTTTCAGTGTGATGGATCAAGTGGTTCAATTAAGCCTGCCAGTGGCGTAGATGAAATCGCAGGGCCCATAACAATATTTTAGATGCGCCCCTCAACCCACAAAAAAAAAAAAAAACAGTTTGGTGCAGTTCAATCCAACCTGAGAAGTTTTTTAAAGGGCATGTCCACCCTCCCAAAAAAAAAGTGATTTCACAAGTTTAGCCCCAAGACCCCTTTTTCGTTTACCTTTCAAAGATGCTCCCAGGCTCAGATATTCTACTTATAACCCCCCCCCCCGATCCTTCACTGGCGTGGACCCCTTCCTCTGATGCTGTTGCGAGCTGGTTGGGTACAAGCATGCACAGTAGTAGAGGAGTCTCGTTCTGTAACGGGCTTCAGCCATCGGCCGTAATGTCACTATCACGGATGAAGAGAGGAGCTGCATTTTTTTAAGTAGAATATCTGAGTCTGGGAACCTCTTTGAAAGGTTTAAGTAAACGAAAAGGGTTTTGTGGGACTGAACTCTGTGACGATAATTTTTTCTTGGGTGGACATGTCTGCTGGGGACCTGGTAGGGCCCCTTTGGCTCCGAGCCCCATAGCAATCGCTATAGTTCTTTGGTGATCCCTACGCCCCTGAACCTACAGCAAGGCCAGCCGTGATTATCGAAAAGTCAGATCGCACATACCCTCCAACATTAGACTTTAAATAGATACTTATAAAAACACTGTACAATGCTGCAAGTGGAGGATAGTATAGTATATTGGTTAGTGAATAAGGACATATGTCCATCCAGTCCAACCCATCTAGCAATATCCTCATTTCCTGTCTATCTGTTTGATCCAGAGGAAGGCCCCATATGGCCCCGCCCACTCACGGTTGCCGTGGCCCCGCCCACTTGAGGACACCAAGTCCCGCCCACTCACGGTTGTCCAAGCTCCACCCACTTGCGGGTGCCTAAGCCCCACCCACCACAGGTGCCTAAGCCCCACCCGCTCACAGGTGCTGTGGGCCACTCTGAGAGAACTCTGCCTGAAAGGCTGTTTTCACACATAGCGAGAGAGAAGGGCTTGTGATTCCCTTACCTTCTCTGCAGCTACAGGTCCTTCACACACAGAGAGAGGAGGGACTTCCTGTCTCCCTCACACACTGAGGGAGTCTGAGGCTGTGCTCGCCGGCGGCACTGTGCAGGAGAAGCCTTAGCAATGTCACATGTCAGCCTCCCACCCATTAACTTTCTGGTCAGTCATTTCTTTATATCTTGGGCTGTGGAGCACGTAGAGAGGTGGTTGATGGCTCGTTTTAAAGGTAGGAAACTGGCCTACCACACTTCCCTTTAAGGGATGTCCACGTGTCCTCTGACATGTTCTATTGGTGAACAATGCCCCAGATAGTTTATTGTACGGCCCGTTGTATTTATACACAGTAATCATATCCCCACGCAAGCGCATTTTCTCTAGAGTACATATTGTAACTTATCCAGTCCTCTTCATATTCAAGCTCATCCCAATCCACTTAATAATTTAGTTGCCTTTCTCTGAACACTTTCCATTTCAAAGATGTCCTTTTTGTACACAGGATTCCAAAATTGCATTGATGTATGAATCACACACGCTCTAAGCAGCAATTCCTGGGCAAGATCCATTTAGGATTACAAATGTATATTTAGGATTGTACTATGAGCAATGCATTTCTCTCTAGCGCACATATTTAAAAGGGAATGTTTATGGGTAGGAGATCACTTGGTCAGTGTATTCAGTCTGGTCGAATTATTAACCATGTCAGTTATTGGGACAAATTATTTACCTGTTTGTACAGCCCTGAGATATGCAAACCGTAGTGTAAAGTTGGCCATACACTACAAAAGGTTTACTGCGATCGTAATTGCAATTGTAACACCAACCAATACATATAGACAGATGTATAATGAAAATTGTACTGTAGATGTACCATACATATTGTTTGACATTCAATCTGTTTGGCAATTAGGGCCCTATTTATAAAAGATAGGTATCGTTATCGTAAAATACCGATCGTTATCGTAAAATAACGACAGTTTTTTTACCGATAATGACCGGTATTCACCGTAACACCGGTATTTAGCGATACGTTAATACCGGTTGTTATCGGTAATAACAGTCGTTATTTTACGTAACGATCTGTATTTTACGATAACATACCGATCTTTTAAAAATAGGGCCCTTAATGTCTAATGTCATCTATTGTGAGGTTACAAGTCTATTGTGACTTCCCTGATAATAATTGGATCGATATTACAATTGAATACCGGGAAAAGTAAATTTTTGGGCCAATTAATGGACAGTTAAGGTATTAGACCAAATACATCACGTTTTATCTGGATTAAAGATTCCTGGTGATGTGTTATTTGTAATATATATATATCCCTTCCCTCCTATTGTATAAGAATATTTATATTTTTAAGAGGTTGTATTAAGTTTTAGGACTACCAATCAGGTGGGGGTATAGTATTATATATAGTACATATGTAACTGTATACATATAGAAAGGTGTATATGTATGTGTGTACTTTTTCATTATGGGAAATAACCATAAAAACAAAACATTTTCAAGTATAGTACTAACTAATAGTGAGTTTATATTTACTTGAAAAACAAAATATATACAAACAATACTTACTGACCCGACACCCCGTTAGAATAGAAAAGTCAAAATGGAAGGTTTAGCCATATCTCTAAGAGTCTTAAGAGTCTCCTTATGGACACTAAAGGAAGTGCTATGTCAGTAACATCCAATCATTTTGTAAGTGTTCAAGCATGTTCCCTGTTACCAAATTAAGGGAAAAAAAGCATTATCTATACTATAGGCCACACATGTCAAACTCAAGGCACGTGGGCCGCATCCGCCCTTCTGCTCATTGTTCGTGGCCCCTGAAGACTTATCCAAGACTTACTACACGGTTATCCATTTTGTGCCGTCCCAAGTAGTGGCGTAACTATAGATCTACCTGCTAGATACCGCAATCAGCTCTTTTTAAAACGCTGATCATGTGCACCCTTACTAAGATAGGTGCGATTAGTTTGAAACAGCTGATAGGCAGATCTATAGTAATATCACTGTTGGAGACTGGCACAAATGGATAGCAGAATAGTAAGGCTTGGATGCAGTCACCGCTCTAATAACTGATCGCGTATCCCGTCACTGGGGAGCAAAGGAAGTGTGACATTGGAGTTGGCCATTCCATTGCCATAAATTCAGGCAGAGGTCCCAGTCCAAAACTATGTGCTTCACACCCTTGCCCTGCCAGACCCAGCACTAAGCTCAAGCATACATTGTCCTAATCCCGCATCTGCAAGTATCATTAAAAAAACATTTTTTTGATTTTGTCCCCGTATGTGATAAAGTTTAACACCCCTGTAATAGGCATTGTCCTCTAGGATATACAGACAGGACTTCCTTCTAGAAAACAGCAGCTGGACTCTTCTCCCATACAAGAAGTCTTCCTTTTCCTATGGAGAGGGAAGGGGTTTTGCATGTGCTGCTGCAGTGTGTTCTCATACATACAGTATATCTCCTGTAAGTTTTTTGATTGCTAAGACTGTCACATATTTACAGCAACACATAATTAGGTTAATACCGGAACTTCCATTCAGTTTTAATAATAAAACTACTTCACATCAGACTCTATAACGCTTACTGTGTGGAAGTGCGGAGCCCACAAATCATCACTGCTGTATATATAAATGACTCTCATTGTTTGATGAACTAAAATTCCCAATCTTCCTTCTCAAGACCTGAAGATCCGGTAAGATAATCCACTACACGATGTCATAGTTGACGGGCAGTTCTCTATATCCGTGGATGATGTTCTGACCATGTAGCGTTGTAACATTCAAACTGGAAATATAGGAATTCAACTAAAAAAAAGTGAATAAAAAAAATAAGTTCAGTAATCGTTTAATGTTTACAGTTTTTTTTTTTTTTTTTCTTTTGAGTTCATGCAATGATGCTGGCTCAATCTAAATTCGGTCAAAGGAAAAGTTCTCCCCTAAAAAGAAAATCTATATATATAGGTTAAAAAAACAAGACCCAATACTGAAATAGTTGGAAAAGTGAGAAATGTCGCTTGGAATGCTGCCTGATATTTTGATATCTCTCTGCTGTCCTGGTTCTTTCATTAGCATCAGACATTATTGAATGCTATTCCCCTAGCTGCCTCCTCTGTGCTTGTTGACGTGTGTAAAAAAGCTCAGAGAGCTTGGAGAGGAGGTAAACATAATTTTTGTTGCATAACGGATTCTTCCTACATCTGTCAGCTTTCTAACTATTGTAGTTTTGGGTTTGAGTGGCGATTAATCTTTATATAATACACAAGTCATCTCAATTAACATTGGACCTGCAGTGGATTATATCCTTATAAAAATCACTCAACTACGTAGATGAGTGATTTTTATAAGGATATATTCCACTACAGCTCCTCCAACCATAAACATCCCATATTTGCCAAAAAAACACGAAACTTACCTGCAAACCTCGCTCCGCCGGACCTCCAAACACAAGCCGCTAGCAGCTACTCAAGAATCCAAAAGCCGGGAACAAATAAACAACCACGTCCGCTCGCCGAAACAGAATGGCAGACATGCGCACTAAAGACCGAGAGCAGGACTGCGCGCATGGCAATCAAAACTTAACATTGCCGCGTAATGGCATAAACCACAGCAAAGCGGCAGGGGGAAACAAACTAACTAAACAAACTAATAAACTACCGGAAATTTAAAATACATCAACAAACACAACACACCACTAAATAATGTATAAATAAAGGCAAATAATAACAAAAACCCAAAACAACTTTAAACAAAATTAACCATAAACTAAAATAAAAAGCACACCTATATTATAAACCAAAACAACCTCACACAGCAAAGCAAAATCACCACAAACAAGCACTATAATACAAAGAAAACAATTACAATTCAATATACAAGGTAATTTACATAAAAGAAACAACACAAAACAATTACAATACTGATAACAGAAAACAAAACAGGTAAGGCAAATAATGTAATAGCATAATAAAAAAAGGAACAAATAAATATCTACCACATAATTAATATTATTAATCATCACAGACCAATTACAGCAATCACAATAAATCACCACCCAGAAGAAAATGGAACCATATAAACAGGTAAAAAACAGACAAAAGTAAAATAACAAAAACCAAATGTAACAAACAACATGACTGAACGCAACGTTTTCCCCTCAGGTACCAACAACTGAAAACCAGCAACAGAAAAAATAACTGAAAAATTGAAACCCGATTCCAAATCCCAACAAAGAAGAACATACGAATTCATAGAAGAACAAAAAAATCTAAACACAATCCGAAAAACAAACTCCGACATATCATTACTGCAGACTTACTTGGACAAAAATAAACGAAAAAAGGAAATACCATGACTACCCCATACAGAATTAGACAACATAATAGCAACGTTCATAATGTCAGTAAGACGCAAAAATCTCACAGAGTATTAGAGATGTCCGAACTTCGAAAATCCGGTCCGCGCGAGGATCCGCGGATTTTCGAAAAAATCAGAAAATTCGAAAATCCGCGAGCGGACCCGTTAAACGTATTAAATGAAAGTTCAGCAAAATCCGCATTAAAAGTGGTCTAAATAGCCTTGGTACCGTACACTTAACCACTCAGGGACCTGGGTAATGGCCTTAGAAGCACGTATAAATGCAAAACAATACCTAAAAAGTACAGTCCGCTAGCGTGACTTTAAAAAAACGGTATTTTTCGAAAATGCGAGGATTCCTGTAAAAACGAGATTTCCGTAAAAAAACGAGGCTTTCCGTAACTATGATAGCTGCCATTGGCTAATTTAGATCATGTGGCTTGCTCCGTCTTGAAAAATTTACACGAATTACTCGTTTTTACGAGTATTCTCGTAATTACGAGAATACCGTAATTACGTTAATCCTCGTAATTACGCGAATCCTCGTAATTACAGGATCATCGTTTTTCCAGATCCCGAAAGTATCGTAGATCCTCGTAATTACGGAGATACTCGTATTTTCGAAAATTTTCGTAAAAAAAAATCCGCAGTTCGGAAGTTCGGAAGTCCGGAAAGTCCGGAATAATCCGCCGTTCGCGGACGGGAGAAAATCCCGCGGCGGATCCGGGTTCGGGTCCGCGAACCGGCCATCTCTACAAGTAAGACACCACACACACTAAGATGTATCCTAGGAAGCATTGACAGATACCTTATACTAGATTATCCTAGGAAGCATTGACAGATACCTATACTAAGATGTATCCTAAGGAAGCATTGACAGATACCTTATCCTAAGATGTATCCTAGGAAGCATGACAGATCTTAGACTAAGATGTATCCTGGAACTTGACATAACCTATACTAAGATGTATCCTAGGAAGCATTGACAGATCCTTATACTAGATGTATCCTAGGAAGCATTGACAGATACCTTATACTAAGATGTATCCTAGGAAGCATTGACAGATACCTATACTAAGATTTATCCTAGGAAGCATTGACAGATACCTTATACTAAAGATGTATCCTAGGGAAGCATTGACAGATACCTTAATACTAAGATGTATCCTAGAAGCATTGACAGATACCTTATACTAAGATGTATCCTAGGAAGCATTGACAGTACCTTATACTAAGATGTATCCTAGGAAGCATTGACAGATACTTATACTAAGATGTAATCCTAGGAAGCATTGACAGATACCTTATACTAAGATGTATCCTAGGAAGCATTGACAGATACCTTATACTAAGATGTATCCTAGAAGCTACAGATACCTTTATAGATGTATCCAGAGCATTGACAGATACCTAATACTAGATGTATCCTAGGAACATTGACGATACCTTATACTAAGGGGCATATTTATAAAGGAACCGATGTTAGCGCAAAAAAATTACCGCCGCACATCGCGGCCGTGAAAATAGCCTATCGCCGTATTTTATAACGGCGACGCTATTCCCCGCGATACCCTATCGCGGCCGCGATGTGTTGCGGTCATTTAAAGCCCCTCGCGGCGATACATATAGTATCGCCGCGAAGGGACTGTAAATCCCTTCCCGACGCCGCTCCTAAGGGGGCGGGCACACCCCACCCCCCCCCGGCGGCAGCGGCGACCACCGCCGCCGCCGCCACTTCCCGCAGCCCCTCCCAACCCGTCCCCCGTTCGCGGCAATCTCGGAACGGGAGCTAGAATGGGCTGCCGGGAAGGGCCCGCAGCAGGTGGTCGCGACCACCCGCCCCACCGCACACCCCTCCCCGGCAACCCCTCCAACCCCCCGCCCCGGCCTTCCCGGGGAGGGGACGGGAGTGGAGCCGCTGGGGGGGTGGAGGCTCCCTCCAGCGGGGCCCTGAGAAGGGCCTTTTGGGGCTTAGGGGGTCCCGCAGCTCGAACCGGGACCCCCCCTCCCCGGCCCTTACAAGGGCCCTTCGGCACTGACAATGCCTTTGGCGGGGGGTCCCGCAGCTGAACCGGACCCCCAGTGCGGCTCTTAAAAGAGCCCTTGGGCGACGTCTTTCTTTCTCCAGTCCCGGCGACACCAGCTCCGCCGCTCGACCGACCCCACGAACCGAGGTACCCCTGCGCCGCCAGGGGTACCCCCGGCGGGCGCCGGCACCTCAACGATCCGATGTTGCCGGCTTCTTGATCCGACCGACGTCTTCGGGCTGGCGACACCAACCCCACCTCAGGTCGCCGATGCCAGGCAGGCTCACTGCGGCGGCCGCAGTGAGCCCGCTGGCAACCGCCGGCCCTCAGCGGAGCCGATGTTGCCACCGCTTCTTTCTTTCTTTCTTCTTCACCATCTACTGCGATGGCATCTGAGTTCCGCGCGGCGGAAAGCTCCTCTTTATATAGGTTTGCAGAAATCCATAATCCGTTTCTGATTGGTCAATTTTATACTTGCTTTCATAACCAATCAGATTTCTGGAATCTGATTGGTTAATGTAAAGCAAGTATTAAAAATTGACGCAATCAGAAACGATTATGGATTTTCGCAACCTATATAAAGAGCTTTCCGCCGCGGAACTCAGATGCCATCGCAGTAGATGGCTGAAGAAAGAAGAAAGAAGCGGCTGGCAACATCGGCTCCGCTGAGGCCGGCGGTGCCAGCGGGCTCACTGGCGGCCGCAGTGAGCCTGCCTGGCATCGCGACCTGAGTGGGGTTGGTGTCGCCAGCCCGAAGAACGTCGCGTCGGATCAAGACGCCGGCAACATCGGCCTCGTGAGGTCGCCGGCGCCCCGGGGTACCCCTGGCGGCGCAGGGGTACCTCTCGGGGTCGGCGCCCGGCGGAGCTGGTGTCGCCGGACTGGAAAAGAAGACGTCGCCAAGGCTCTTTTAGAGCCGCACTGGGGTCCCGGTCAGCTGGCGGGACCCCCCGCCAAAGGGCACTTGTCAGTGGCCGCAAGGGCCCTTGTAAGGCCGGGGAGGGGGTCCGGTTCGAGCTGCGGGACCCCCCTAAGCCCCAAAAGGCCCTTCTCAGGCCCCGCTGGAGGGACCTCCACCCCCCAGCGGCTCCCTCCCGTCCCCTCCCCGGGAGCGGCCGGGGCGGGGGGCTTGGAGGGTTGCCGGGGAGGGGGTGCGCGCGGGTGGTCGCGACCACCTGCTGCGCCCCTTCCCGGCAGCCCTTCTAGCCTCCCGTTCCGAGATTGCCGCGAACGGGCGAACGGGTTGGAGGGGGCTGCTGGGAAGTGGCGGCGGCGGCGGGTGGTCGCCGCTGCCGCCGCGGGGGTGTGGGCGGGGTGGCGTTCTCCCGGGGCGGGTGCGACACCCGCCGCGGTTTGCCTGCCCATCCCCGCCGGGCGGAGGTTAGTATCGGCTGACTTCGCCACCTTCAAGTGGGCAAGTAAAAACAGCCGATACTAGCCGAGCGAAACATACAACGCCGCTTTATAATATGAAGCGGCGTACCGGGTAAGGTATTCGGCGCGAAAGGTTAACGCTTCGTTAACTTTCGCGGCGTTTTCGGGGCTTAATAAATGCGCGGTAAACCATTCATGCGTTAATGGCCGCGAAAAAGGCCGCGAAAATTTAACGAACCTTTATAAATATGCCCTAAGATGTATCCTAGGAAGCATTGACAGATACCTTATACTAAGATGTATCCTAGGAAGCATTGACAGATACCTTATCAAGTGTATCCTAGGAGCATTGACGATCCTATACTAAGATGTATCCTAGAAGCATTGACCGATACCTTATACTAATATGTATCCTGTGAAGCATTGACAGATACCTTATACTAGATGTATCCTAGGAAGCATTGACAGATACCTTATACTAAGATGTATCCTAGGAAGCATTGGACGTTACCTTATACTAGATGTATCCTAGGAAGCATTGACAGGTACCTATACTACGATGTATCCTAGGAACATTGACAATGGTACCTTATACTATATGTTCCTAGGAAAGCCATTGACAGGTACCTTATACTAAGATGTATCCTAGAAGCATTGAACAGGTACCTATACTAAGATTGTATCCTAGGAACATTGACATTACCTTATACTAAGATGTACCTAGGAAGCATTGACAGATACCTTATACTAAGATGTATCCTAGGAAGCATTGACATATCCTATACTAAGATGTATCCTAGGAAGCATTGACAATACCTTATACTAAGATGTATCCTAGGAAGCATTGACAGATAACTTTACTAGATTATCCTAGAACATTGACAATACCTTATACTAAGATGTATCCTAGGAGCATTGACAGATTACCTTATACTAATGTATGCCTAGGAAGCATTGACAGATAGCCTTATACTAAATGTATCTAACTAGGAATCATTGAGGACGTAGATACATCTTATAGATAATAGTGGGAGTTCTCTGACCTTATAAAAGAACTCGGAGTTCCCTGACCTGTATAAAGCACTCGGCCTGCGGCCATCGTGCTTTTATATGGTCAGGGGAACTCCTCGGTGGCGTAAGAAGCCTTATATTCACCTGTAAGGGGCGCATTATCCCTTATATAATTTTTCATTTGAGGGTGAACTTTTTCTATAAATAAAAATGTGCAGGATGAGATGTGAGCATGACTCACATCACGTATTGAATATTATAAACCTCATGGTGTCTGAAGGTCCATACAGTAGGTTTATACAGTAGGTTTGTACTTGGCACTATGTGGCCTAAAATGCTTAATGGTATTTTAATGCTACATCATACATCATTCCAACTCTGAAAATGTATGACCTTAGCTGTAAAATGCACTTGCGGTGGTCAAGGATTGCTGTGGTGTTCTATGGCCCAAACTGCATGGTAGCATATACAGTACAGTCCTGGTATTTTGCACCACAGGCATGCTTCTTCATGTACCACGGTGGCAAAATAAGGAGAGTATTGTAAACTATCGAATGGTATCAGCAAATTTAACTGAACTAGGCCTTCATAATACAGTCCTTAGTTATGTACTTTAGGCTACAGTATTCCTGGTAGATGAATGTGAGCTGGTGTAGCCCTGAGTGCTCCTTTCACAGGTCCACTCTTCCAACGTCACCCTTTTCCGATCAGCAGCACCTATCTCTAACCACCAATTTAAACAACTGGTTGTAAGAATCTTCCTATCAGCCCTGCACAAAATGGAACACTCTCCCTGTTTGCAGAAAAAGTGTGAAATCTGCAAGTACATCCACACTGCAGACAGGATACCATACCAGGTTCCCAACATTGGTATACCAATGTGGTATATACTGATTTTATGTTCTAGTGCCCCTCAGGACTATTAGGAGAAACTGGACGACTCTGAGGCAAAGAATAACTCTCATAGATTCCAATTATAATAACTAAAGAAAGTCTTTGTTCTAGTATGTATAAAATAGAGTGCTTCACAAGATTCAGTATTGTATCATGTCTGAGGAAGAAGCCAAGTGCTTGGAAAGCTTGCATTTTCAATCACTTAGTTAGCCAATAAAAGGTTTATTTATATCCAGATGTCTTCACTTTCATCAATGGCTAGTGTAGCCGTGATGTCAAAAAGTATACTAAGGACATGGCATAATATGGCAAGTACATAACTAATGTCTAAAAAAGACAGAACCCTGCCTGGAATCACACACTAAGAAAAACAGATTAAGGGGCATATTTATTACGGACCACATTTAATTGCGATTGGTTAGATTTCAATGCCTTTACACACTACCAATCATGATTTATATATTTATTAAAATATTATTGGTTAATGTGTGAACAAATGATTGCTAGGATTGAAATATTAACCAATCATATTTGAAGATTAATTGCAAATATATTTGGTTAATGTGTGAAGGATTGAATATAACCAATCACATGGATTTTGGTTTTTCAGAAACCTAAAGAGTTTCAAACCCCTGTGGAACTCAGATGTCATCGGGTGATGGCAGAAGAAAGATTGTGGCAACATCGCTTGGGGGTATTCACTATAGAGAATCCTAGTCCTTATAGTAGGGACTGTAATAATATGAAGGGTATAAATGAGGAATATTCACTCTGTATACACTATAGAAAATCCTAGTCCTTATAGTAGGGACTGTAATAATATGAAGGGTATAAATGAGGAATATTCACTCTGTATACACTATAGAGAATCCTAGTTCTTATAGCAGGGACTGTAATAATATGAAGAAGAAAGAGAACCATGCACATCAGTCTTGGATATCTGTGTATTATTTATTGTTGCATACACAGAATACACAAAAGTGTAACGTTTCGGTACAAGAGCTGTACCTTCTTCAGACATTCAATACAAAATGTGATACATTGAGCACCTTATATAGATACAGGAAGTGAATCAATAGCACCACCTAGTGGTAATGACTAGGTAAAAAAAAGAAAAACAAACAAGTAAACACAAATCAAACATAAGGCAGAGTGAGAAAAAATCAACTATATACGAGATTATCTTTTGGCAAGAAACAGGACAAGCCAAGTTACAATTTAAACCTTTAGGATGCAATGCATCCAGAGTAAAAATCCAGAAGAATCCCTTCTCAATAGCAAGTTTTGCCTATCTCCACCTCTATGAAGTGGGGGTATTTGGTCAATGACCATGCCTTTAAGATCAGACACAAGATGTCTACACTTAAGGAAGTGGGTTGCCACAGGTGTATCATCATACTTGTTTTTACCAGGGATCTCTACAGAGGTTCTCTGCAATGCCATTTTATATCGCTTCGATGGCGTTGAAATCTCTTTTAAAAGGACCAATGGTCTTACCAATGTAGATAAGGAGCAAGGGCATTTAAGCAGATAAATGCAGAAGTCAGTATTGCAGTTGAGGAATATTCACTCTGGCTGACAGGGATATGGTATGGAAACAACTAGACTAAGTTATCAATAAATACCCGGACTGGATAAAATACATCCTTGGATCTTAAGAGAGACTAATTTTTATCTTTTATCTAGACCGATGTTTCTTATCTTTTTAGATTGACATTTGTCTGGCTGCTAAGTGGCGATGAGATTCAATGTTGAGAAATGTAAGGTGATCATTTGGACTTAAAAATCCTTGTGCTGATTAACAATAAATGTGTCGTGTTAATGCCCTGTCCACCGCCAAACCTAAAAATTTAACCCACTACTGGCCCCACTGAGAAGTTTAAAAAAAATCCTTACCTTACATCTCTGCTCCTTATGGTTCTCCTGCAATGTTTGTCCAAAGTCCAGGAAAGTGAAGAGTAGAAGCTGTCTTCCTGTCCAAAGGTTTATGCCTCTTCTGCAGCCTCCAGGAGGTAGTGTGTCTACACGGAGAGCCCTCCCCCCTTTCCCTCCCACCATCCAGATCCATCCTTGCTTGTCCTTCACCTACCAATTAAATCCTTTCAATATATGGTAGATACCCCCTGCTCACCCCACCGCCAAGTTATTTCTTAAAAAAAACAGAAAAATACATGCCGTATGGCATGCTGAAATCAATGCAGCTTGCATCACAGCTTGCCACTTAAGACTTGAGAAAGGGCAAAGTGTGTGCCAAAAATATTGACCATTTTCTTTACACCAAATGTATTATTAAAAGCACATTTTTTTCACAAATTCTCTATTACTCCATTGCAATTTCTGAACTGACTTATCTAGAAACATTATACATGAAAGCTGTTCCTGGTTGGTAGACTAAGAGGCCTGAAGGAGAAATTCTACTTGGGACTGTATATAACGGAAAACTAAATATTTTACTGACTTTTAAAAGTTGTGTGTTGTTCTAATAAGACATGGGGTATATTGTTTTAATTAGCAGTTGTGTCCTGTACATCAGGACAATGTGTTTTAGCTTTTAGTGCAAGGCCACACTAGCACATTTAACGCGAATCCAACGCAGCTAGTGTTTGCTTAGGGGTCTTATAGTATCCTTTAAATGGTTAAAACTATCTGAAAGGGACAAACAATGTTAACCGTGGATATTAGGGTCTATAGATTTTATGAATAATGCTGTTATACATTTAACCTTCTTCAGGCCACTGATACGACTCATAATAATAATATTAATCATAATCTGTTCATATGATTTATTATTCTTCTGCCAGAGAAACCCTTTACCTGTTACATTTGACATTTCCCCTTCTGCACACTGTACACAGTCATATTGTGGTGTGCACAATAAATGCACGTTTGTTTATGCAATACCTGTGGGGTGTTCTGAGTTTTTGGTTGCTGTTTACTACACATTTTTATTTTGATTTATGTCCAGGAACAAACATCTGGGCAACCAAAGTCTATAGGAGATGTGGTGAGCTAATTGCATTCACAGTCATAACAACACAATGGTTTCCCTTCTATTTTAGCCTTCCTGTATCCTGGGGCATAGGGCTCATTACACAGAGATGTAGGGATCAAAAAACAAGTTATGGGGAATTAGAATACATTTAAAAGTACAGAATTTCAGTACAATTACTGAACAGTTATACAGTTGTATTGGGTACAATGAGATATAAACAATAATTAAAGGGCATGTAAAGTGAAATAGTGTTAAGAATAAGGGATGGGTCTCATTATAAGAACACATTAAAAAAAACATTGTAAGACACTTTTTGCATCTTGGACGTGATTTCAACATGATCTCCAAGCAGGTCAGTAAGAGAACAAAATATTACAAAAATGTGGAGCTGGATTTAGCTGATCTGAAGCTTTGTGTTGTCTGTCCAGAAATATCTGATAACATTTACCATTAAATGGGTAACATTATAAGAAATGCATTGCTAAGATCAGGTTCACATCATCATCCACTCCCAGCATTTCTGTTCTGTGTTATTTCCATAAATGTACATATTAAAGGGTTAATGTAGAAGGTATGCTGTCAGTCCTGAATTAAATGGTACCACTGGTGTTTTTCAGTGTGATGGATCAAGTGGTTCAATTAAGCCTGCCAGTGGCGTAGATGAAATCGCAGGGCCCATAACAATATTTTAATGCGCCCCTCAACCCACAAAAAAAAAAAAAAACAGTTTGGTGCAGTTCAATCCAACCTGAGAAGTTTTTTAAAGGGCATGTCCACCCTCCCAAAAAAAAAGTGATTTCACAAGTTTAGCCCCAAGACCCCTTTTTCGTTTACCTTTCAAAGATGCTCCCAGGCTCAGATATTCTACTTATAACCCCCCCCCCCGATCCTTCACTGGCGTGGACACCCTTCCTCTGATGCTGTTGCGAGCTGGTTGGGTACAAGCATGCACAGTAGTAGAGGAGTCTCGTTCTGTAACGGGCTTCAGCCATCGGCCGTAATGTCACTATCACGGATGAAGAGAGGAGCTGCATTTTTTTAAGTAGAATATCTGAGTCTGGGAACCTCTTTGAAAGGTTTAAGTAAACGAAAAGGGTTTTGTGGGACTGAACTCTGTGACGATAATTTTTTCTTGGGTGGACATGTCTGCTGGGGACCTGGTAGGGCCCCTTTGGCTCCGAGCCCCATAGCAATCGCTATAGTTCTTTGGTGATCCCTACGCCCCTGAACCTACAGCAAGGCCAGCCGTGATTACGAAAAGTCAGATCGCACATACCCTCCAACATTAGACTTTAAATAGATACTTATAAAAACACTGTACAATGCTGCAAGTGGAGGATAGTATAGTATATTGGTTAGTGAATAAGGACATATGTCCATCCAGTCCAACCCATCTAGCAATATCCTCATTTCCTGTCTATCTGTTTGATCCAGAGGAAGGCCCCATATGGCCCCGCCCACTCACGGTTGCCGTGGCCCCGCCCACTTGAGGACACCAAGTCCCGCCCACTCACGGTTGTCCAAGCTCCACCCACTTGCGGGTGCCTAAGCCCCACCCACCACAGGTGCCTAAGCCCCACCCGCTCACAGGTGCTGTGGGCCACTCTGAGAGAACTCTGCCTGAAAGGCTGTTTTCACACATAGCGAGAGAGAAGGGCTTGTGATTCCCTTACCTTCTCTGCAGCTACAGGTCCTTCACACACAGAGAGAGGAGGGACTTCCTGTCTCCCTCACACACTGAGGGAGTCTGAGGCTGTGCTCGCCGGCGGCACTGTGCAGGAGAAGCCTTAGCAATGTCACATGTCAGCCTCCCACCCATTAACTTTCTGGTCAGTCATTTCTTTATATCTTGGGCTGTGGAGCACGTAGAGAGGTGGTTGATGGCTCGTTTTAAAGGTAGGAAACTGGCCTACCACACTTCCCCTTTAAGGGATGTCCACGTGTCCTCTGACATGTTCTATTGGTGAACATGCCCCAGATAGTTTATTGTACGGCCCGTTGTATTTATACACAGTAATCATATCCCCACGCAAGCGCATTTTCTCTAGAGTACATATTGTAACTTATCCAGTCCTCTTCATATTCAAGCTCATCCCAATCCACTTAATAATTTAGTTGCCTTTCTCTGAACACTTTCCATTTCAAAGATGTCCTTTTTGTACACAGGATTCCAAAATTGCATTGATGTATGAATCACCACGCTCTAAGCAGCAATTCCTGGGCAAGATCCATTTAGGATTACAAATGTATATTTAGGATTGTACTATGAGCAATGCATTTCTCTCTAGCGCACATATTTAAAAGGGAATGTTTATGGGTAGGAGATCACTTGGTCAGTGTATTCAGTCTGGTCGAATTATTAACCATGTCAGTTATTGGGACAAATTATTTACCTGTTTGTACAGGCCCTGAGATATGCAAACCGTAGTGTAAAGTTGGCCATACACTACAAAAGGTTTACTGCGATCGTAATTGCAATTGTAACACCAACCAATACATATAGACAGATGTATAATGAAAATTGTACTGTAGATGTACCATACATATTGTTTGACATTCAATCTGTTTGGCAATTAGGGCCCTATTTATAAAAGATAGGTATCGTTATCGTAAAATACCGATCGTTATCGTAAAATAACGACAGTTTTTTTACCGATAATGACCGGTATTCACCGTAACACCGGTATTTAGCGATACGTTAATACCGGTTGTTATCGGTAATAACAGTCGTTATTTTACGTAACGATCTGTATTTTACGATAACGATACCGATCTTTTAAAAATAGGGCCCTTAATGTCTAATGTCATCTATTGTGAGGTTACAAGTCTATTGTGACTTCCCTGATAATAATTGGATCGATATTACAATTGAATACCGGGAAAAGTAAATTTTTGGGCCAATTAATGGACAGTTAAGGTATTAGACCAAATACATCACGTTTTATCTGGATTAAAGATTCCTGGTGATGTGTTATTTGTAATATATATATATCCCTTCCCTCCTATTGTATAAGAATATTTATATTTTTAAGAGGTTGTATTAAGTTTTAGGACTACCAATCAGGTGGGGGTATAGTATTATATATAGTACATATGTAACTGTATACATATAGAAAGGTGTATATGTATGTGTGTACTTTTTCATTATGGTGAAATAACCATAAAAACAAAACATTTTCAAGTATAGTACTAAACTAATAGTGAGTTTATATTTACTTGAAAAACAAAATATATACAAACCAATACTTACTGACCCGACACCCCGTTAGAATAGAAAAGTCAAAATGGAAGGTTTAGCCATATCTCTAAGAGTGCTTAAGAGTCTCCTTATGGACACTAAAGGAAGTGCTATGTCAGTAACATCCAATCATTTTGTAATGTTCAAGCATGTTCCCCTGTTACCAAATTAAGGGAAAAAAAGCATTATCTATACTATAGGCCACACATGTCAAACTCAAGGCACGTGGGCCGCATCCGCCCTTCTGCTCATTGTTCGTGGCCCCTGAAGACTTATCCAAGACTTACTACACGGTTATCCATTTTGTGCCGTCCCAAGTAGTGGCGTAACTATAGATCTACCTGCTAGATACCGCAATCAGCTCTTTTTAAAACGCTGATCATGTGCACCCTTACTAAGATAGGTGCGATTAGTTTGAAACAGCTGATAGGCAGATCTATAGTAATATCACTGTTGGAGACTGGCACAAATGGATAGCAGAATAGTAAGGCTTGGATGCAGTCACCGCTCTAATAACTGATCGCGTATCCCGTCACTGGGGAGCAAAGGAAGTGTGACATTGGAGTTGGCCATTCCATTGCCATAAATTCAGGCAGAGGTCCCAGTCCAAAACTATGTGCTTCACACCCTTGCCCTGCCAGACCCAGCACTAAGCTCAAGCATACATTGTCCTAATCCCGCATCTGCAAGTATCATTAAAAAAACATTTTTTTGATTTTGTCCCCGTATGTGATAAAGTTTAACACCCCTGTATATAGGCATTGTCCTCTAGGATATACAGACAGGACTTCCTTCTAGAAAACAGCAGCTGGACTCTTCTCCCATACAAGAAGTCTTCCTTTTCCTATGGAGAGGGAAGGGTTTTGCATGTGCTGCTGCAGTGTGTTCTCATACATACAGTATATCTCCTGTAAGTTTTTTGATTGCTAAGACTGTCACATATTTACAGCAACACATAATTAGGTTAATACCGGAACTTCCATTCAGTTTTAATAATAAAACTACTTCACATCAGACTCTATAACGCTTACTGTGTGGAAGTGCGGAGCCCACAAATCATCACTGCTGTTATATATAAATGACTCTCATTGTTTGATGAACTAAAATTCCCAATCTTCCTTCTCAAGACCTGAAGATCCGGTAAGATAATCCACTCACGATGTCATAGTTGACGGGCAGTTCTCTATATCCGTGGATGATGTTCTGACCATGTAGCGTTGTAACATTCAAACTGGAAATATAGGAATTCAACTAAAAAAAAGTGAATAAAAAAAATAAGTTCAGTAATCGTTTTTAATGTTTACAGTTTTTTTTTTTTTTTTCTTTTGAGTTCATGCAATGATGCTGGCTCAATCTAAATTCGGTCAAAGGAAAAGTTCTCCCCTAAAAAGAAAATCTATATATATAGGTTAAAAAAACAAGACCCAATACTGAAATAGTTGGAAAAGTGAGAAATGTCGCTTGGAATGCTGCCTGATATTTTGATATCTCTCTGCTGCTTCCTGGTTCTTTCATTAGCATCAGACATTATTGAATGCTATTCCCCTAGCTGCCTCCTCTGTGCTTGTTGACGTGTGTAAAAAAGCTCAGAGAGCTTGGAGAGGAGGTAAACATAATTTTTGTTGCATAACGGATTCTTCCTACATCTGTCAGCTTTCTAACTATTGTAGTTTTGGGTTTGAGTGGCGATTAATCTTTATATAATACACAAGTCATCTCAATTAACATTGGACCTGCAGTGGATTATATCCTTATAAAAATCACTCAACTACGTAGATGAGTGATTTTTATAAGGATATATTCCACTACAGCTCCTCCAACCATAAACATCCCATATTTGCCAAAAAAACACGAAACTTACCTGCAAACCTCGCTCCGCCGGACCTCCAAACACAAGCCGCTAGCAGCTACTCAAGAATCCAAAAGCCGGGAACAAATAAACAACCACGTCCGCTCGCCGAACAGAAATGGCAGACATGCGCACTAAAGACCGAGAGCAGGACTGCGCGCATGGCAATCAAAACTTAACATTGCCGCGTAATGGCATAAACCACAGCAAAGCGGCAGGGGGAAACAAACTAACTAAACAAACTAATAAACTACCGGAAATTTAAAATACATCAACAAACACAACACACCACTAAATAATGTATAAATAAAGGCAAATAATAACAAAAACCCAAAACAACTTTAAACAAAATTAACCAATAAACTAAAATAAAAGCACCCTATATTATAAACCAAACAACCTCACACAGCAAAGCAAAATCACCACAAACAAGCACTATAATACAAAGAAAACAATTACAATTCAATATACAAGGTAATTTACATAAAAGAACAACACAAAACAATTACAATACTGATAACAGAAAACAAAACAGGTAAGGCAAATAATGTAATACATAATAAAAAAAGGAACAAATAAATATCTACCACATAATTAATATTATTAATCATCACAGACCAATTACAGCAATCACAATAAATCACCACCCAGAAGAAAATGGAACCATATAAACAGGTAAAAAACAGACAAAAGTAAAATAACAAAAACCAAATGTAACAAACAACATGACTGAACGCAACGTTTTCCCCTCAGGTACCACAACTGAAAACCAGCAACCAGAAAAAATAACTGAAAAATTGAAACCCGATTCCAAATCCCAACAAAGAAGAACATACGAATTCATAGAAGAACAAAAAAATCTAAACACAATCCGAAAAACAAACTCCGACATATCATTACTGCAGACTTACTTGGACAAAAATAAACGAAAAAAGGAAATACATGACTACCCCATACAGAATTAGACAACATAATAGCAACGTTCATAATGTCAGTAAGACGCAAAAATCTCACAGAGTATTAGAGATGTCCGAACTTCAAAATCCGGTCCGCGCGAGGATCCGCGGATTTTCGAAAAAATCAGAAAATTCGAAAATCCGCGAGCGGACCCGTTAACGTATTAAATGAAAGTTCAGCAAAATCCGCATTAAAAGTGGTCTAAATAGCCTTGGTACACGTACACTTAACCACTCAGGGACCTGGGTAATGGCCTTAGAAGCACGTATAAATGCAAACAATACCTAAAAAGTACAGTCCGCTAGCGTGACTTTAAAAAAACGGTATTTTTCGAAAATGCGAGGATTCCTGTAAAAACGAGATTTCCGTAAAAAAACGAGGCTTTCCGTAACTATGATAGCTGCCATTGGCTAATTTAGATCATGTGGCTTGCTCCGTCTTGAAAAATTTACACGAATTACTCGTTTTTACGAGTATTCTCGTAATTACGAGAATACCGTAATTACGTTAATCCTCGTAATTACGCGAATCCTCGTAATTACAGGATCATCGTTTTTCCAGATCCCGAAAGTATCGTAGATCCTCGTAATTACGGAGATACTCGTATTTTCGAAAATTTTCGTAAAAAAAAAATCCGCAGTTCGGAAGTTCGGAAGTCCGGAAAGTCCGGAATAATCCGCCGTTCGCGGACGGGAAGAAATCCCGCGGCGGATCCGGGTTCGGGTCCGCGAACCGGCCATCTCTACAAGTAAGACACCACACACACTAAGATGTATCCTAGGAAGCATTGACAGATACCTTATACTAGATTATCCTAGGAAGCATTGACAGATACCTATACTAAGATGTATCCTAAGGAGCATTGACAGATACCTTATCCTCAAGATGTATCCTAGGAAGCATGACAGATCTAACTAAGATGTATCCTGGAACTTGACATATACCTTATACTAAGATGTATCCTAGGAAGCATTGACAGATCCTTATACTAGATGTATCCTAGGAAGCATTGACAGATACCTTATACTAAGATGTATCCTAGGAAGCTTGACAGATACCTATACTAAATTATCCTAGGAACATTGACAGATACCTTATACTAAAATGTATCCTAGGAAGCATTGACAGATACCTTATACTAAGATGTATCCTAGGAAGCATTGACAGATACCTTATACTAAGATGTATCCTAGGAAGCATTGACAGGTACCTTATACTAAGATGTATCCTAGGAAGCATTGACAGATACCTTATACTAAGATGTATCCTAGGAAGCATTGACAGATACCTTATACTAAGATGTATCCTAGGAAGCATTGACAGATACCTTATACTAAGATGTATCCTAGGAGCTACAGATACCTTTATAGATGTATCCAGAGCATTGACAGATACCTAATACTAGATGTATCCTAGGAACATTGACGATACCTTATACTAAGGGGCATATTTATAAAGGAACGATGTTAGCGCAAAAAAATTACCGCCCACATCGCGGCCGTGAAAATAGCTCTATCGCCGTATTTATAACGGCGACGCTATTCCCGCGATACCCTATCGCGGCCGCGATGTGCTGCGGTCATTTAAAGCCCCTCGCGGCGATACTATATAGTATCGCCGCGAAGGACTTAAAATCCCTTCCCGACGCCGCTCCTAAGGGGGCGGGGCACACCCCCCCCCCCCCGCGCGGCAGCGGCGACCACCTGCCGCCGCCGCCACTTCCCGCAGCCCCTCCCAACCCGTCCCCCCGTTCGCGGCAATCTCGGAACGGGAGCTAGAATGGGCTGCCGGGAAGGGCCCGCAGCAGGTGGCGCGACCACCCCGCCCACCGCACACCCCTCCCCGGCAACCCCTCCAAGCCCCCGCCCCGGCCTCCCGGGGAGGGGACGGGAGTGGAGCCGCTGGGGGGGTGGAGGCTCCCTCCAGCGGGGCCCTGAGAAGGGCCTTTGGGGCTTAGGGGGTCCCGCAGCTCGAACCGGGACCCCCCCTCCCCGGCCCTTACAAGGGCCCTTCGGCACTGACAAGCCTTTGGCGGGGGGTCCCGCAGCTGAACCGGACCCCCAGTGCGGCTCTTAAAATGAGCCCTTGGGCGACGTCTTCTTTCTCCAGTCCCGGCGACACCAGCTCCGCCGCTCCGCCGACCCCACGACCCGAGGTACCCCTGCGGCCGCCAGGGGTACCCCCGGCGGGCGCCGGCGACCTCAACGACCCCGATGTTGCCGGCTGTCTTATCCGACCGACGTCTTCGGGCTGGCGACACCAACCCCACCTCAGGTCGCCGATGCCAGGCAGGCTCACTGCGGCGCCGCAGTGAGCCCGCTGGCACCGCTCGCCCTCAGCGGAGCCGATGTTGCCACCGCTTCTTTCTTTCTTCTTCTTTCTTCAGCCATCTACTGCGATGGCATCTGAGTTCCGCGCGGCGGAAAGCTCCTCTTTATATAGGTTTGCAGAAATCCATAATCCGTTTCTGATTGTCAATTTTATACTTGCTTTCATTAACCAATCAGATTTCTGGAATCTGATTGGTTAATGTAAAGCAAGTATTAAAAATTGACCAATCAGAAACGGATTATGGATTTTCGCAACCTATATAAAGAGCTTTCCGCCGCGGAACTCAGATGCCATCGCAGTAGATGGCTGAAGAAAGAAGAAGAAGCGGCTGGCAACATCGGCTCCGCTGAGGCCGGCGGTGCCAGCGGGCCTCACTGGCGGCCGCAGTGAGCCTGCCTGGCATCGCGACCTGAGTGGGTTGGTGTCGCCAGCCCGAAGAACGTCGCGTCGGATCAAGACGCCGGCAACATCGGCCTCGTGAGGTCGCCGGCGCCCCGGGGTACCCCTGGCGGCGCAGGGGTACCTCTCGGGGGTCGGCGCCTCCGGCGGAGCTGGTGTCGCGCGGACTGGAAAAGAAGACGTCGCCAAGGGCTCTTTAGAGCCGCACTGGGGTCCCGTTCAGCTGGCGGGACCCCCCGCCAAAGGGCACTTGTCAGTGCCGCAAGGGCCCTTGTAAGGCCGGGGAGGGGGTCCGGTTCGAGCTGCGGGACCCCCCTAAGCCCCAAAAGGCCCTTCTCAGGCCCCGCTGGAGGGACCTCCACCCCCCCAGCGGCTTCCCTCCCGTCCCCTCCCCGGGAGCGGCCGGGGCGGGGGGCTTGGAGGGTTGCCGGGGAGGGGGTGCGCGCGGGTGGTCGCGACCACCTGCTGCGCCCCTTCCCGGCAGCCCTTCTAGCCTCCCTTCCGAGATTGCCGCGAACGGGGAACGGGTTGGAGGGGCTGCTGGGAAGTGGCGGCGGCGGCGGGTGGTCGCCGCTGCCGCCGCGGGGGTGTGGGCGGGGTGGCGTTCTCCCGGGGCGGGTGCGACACCCGCCGCGGTTTGCCTGCCCATCCCCGCCGGGCGGAGGTTAGTATCGGCTGACTTCGCCACCTTCAAGTGGAGCGAAGTAAAACAAGCCGAACTACCGAGCGAAACATACACCGCCGCTTTATAATATGAAGCGGCGGTACCGGGTAAGTATCGGCGCGAAAGGTTAACGCTTCGTTACTTTCGCGGCGTTTTCGGGGCTTATAATCGCGGTAAACCATTCATGCGTTAATGGCCGCGAAAAAGGCCGCGAAAATTTAACGAACCTTTATAAATATGCCCTAAGATGTATCCTAGGAAGCATTGACAGATACCTTATACTAAGATGTATCCTAGGAAGCATTGACAGATACCTTATCAAGTGTATCCTAGGAGCATTGACGATCCTATACTAAGATGTATCCTAGAAGCATTGACCGATACCTTATACTAATATGTATCCTGCGAAGCATTGACAGATACCTTATACTAGATGTATCCTAGGAAGCATTGACAGATACCTTATACTAAGATGTATCCTAGGAAGCATTGGACCGTTACCTTATACTAGATGTATCCTAGGAAGCATTGACAGGTACCTATACTACTGATGTATCCTAGGAACATTGACAATGGTACCTTATACTATATGTTCCTAGGAAAGCCATTGACAGGTACCTTATACTAAGATGTATCCTAGAAGCATTGAACAGGTACCTATACTAAGATTGTATCCTAGGAACATTGACATTACCTTATACTAAGATGTATCCTAGGAAGCATTGACAGATACCTTATACTAAGATGTATCCTAGGAAGCATTGACATAACCTATACTAAGATGTATCCTAGGAAGCATTGACAATACCTTATACTAAGATGTATCCTAGGAAGCAGTTGACAGATAACTTTACTAGATTATCCTAGAACATTGACAATACCTTATACTAAGATGTATCCTAGGAGCATTGACAGATTACCTTATACTAATGTATGCCTAGGAAGCATTGACAGATAGCCTTATACTAAATGTATCTAACTAGGAATCATTGAGGACGTAGATACATCTTATAGATAATAGTGGGAGTTCTCTGACCTTATAAAAGAACTCGGAGTTCCCTGACCTGTATAAAGCACTCGGCCTGCGGCCATCGTGCTTTTATATGGTCAGGGGAACTCCTCGGTGGCGTAAGAAGCCTTATATTCACCTGTAAGGGGCGCATTATCCCTTATATAATTTTTCATTTGAGGGTGAACTTTTTTCTATAAATAAAAATGTGCAGGATGAGATGTGAGCATGACTCACATCACGTATTGAATATTATAAACCTCATGGTGTCTGAAGGTCCATACAGTAGGTTTATACAGTAGGTTTGTACTTGGCACTATGTGGCCTAAAATGCTTAATGGTATTTTAATGCTACATCATACATCATTCCAACTCTGAAAATGTATGACCTTAGCTGTAAAATGCATTGCGGTGGTCAAGGATTGCTGTGGTGTTCTATGGCCCAAACTGCATGGTAGCATATACAGTACAGTCCTGGTATTTTGCACCACAGGCATGCTTCTTCATGTACCACGGTGGCAAAATAAGGAGAGTATTGTAAACTATCGAATGGTATCAGCAAATTTAACTGAACCAGGCCTTCATAATACAGTCCTTAGTTATGTACTTTAGGCTACAGTATTCCTGGTAGATGAATGTGAGCTGGTGTAGCCCTGAGTGCTCCTTTCACAGGTCCACTCTTCCAACGTCACCCTTTTCCGATCAGCAGCACCTATCTCTAACCACCAATTTAAACAACTGGTTGTAAGAATCTTCCTATCAGCCCTGCACAAAATGGAACACTCTCCCTGTTTGCAGAAAAAGTGTGAAATCTGCAAGTACATCCACACTGCAGACAGGATACCATACCAGGTTCCCAACATTGGTATACCAATGTGGTATATAGCTGATTTTATGTTCTAGTGCCCCTCAGGACTATTAGGAGAAACTGGACGACTCTGAGGCAAAGAATAACTCTCATAGATTCCAATTATAATAACTAAAGAAAGTCTTTGTTCTAGTATGTATAAAATAGAGTGCTTCACAAGATTCAGTATTGTATCATGTCTGAGGAAGAAGCCAAGTGCTTGGAAAGCTTGCATTTTCACTCACTTAGTTAGCCAATAAAAGGTTTATTTATATCCAGATGTCTTCACTTTCATCAATGGCTAGTGTAGCCGTGATGTCAAAAAGTATACTAAGGACATGGCATAATATGGCAAGTACATAACTAATGTCTAAAAAAGACAGAACCCTGCCTGGAATCACACAATAAGAAAAACAGATTAAGGGGCATATTTATTACGGACCACATTTAATTGCGATTGGTTAAGATTTCAATGCCTTTACACACTACCAATCATGATTTATATATTTATTAAAATATTATTGGTTAATGTGTGAACAAATGATTGCTAGGATTGAAATATTAACCAATCATATTTGAAGATTAATTGCAAATATATTTGGTTAATGTGTGAAGGATTGAATATAACCAATCACATGGATTTTGGTTTTTCAGAAACCTAAAGAGTTTCAAACCCCTGTGGAACTCAGATGTCATCGGGTGATGGCAGAAGAAAGATTGTGGCAACATCGCTTGGGGCCCACTCACGGGTGCCTAAGCCCCACCCGCTCACAGGTGCTGTGGGCCACTCTGAGAGAACTCTGCCTGAAAAGGCTGTTTTCACATAGCGAGAGAGAAGGGCTGTAGATTCCCTTACCTTCTCTGCAGCTACAGGTCCTTCACACAGCAGAGAGGAGGAGGGACTTCCTGTCTCCCTCACACACTGAGGGAGTCTGAGGCTGTGCTCGCCGGCGGCACTGTGCAGGAGAAGCCTTAGCAATGTCACATGTCAGCCTCCCACCCATTAACTTTCTGGTCAGTCATTTCTTTATATCTTGGGCTGTGGAGCACGTAGAGAGGTGGTTGATGGCTCGTTTTAAAGGTAGGAAACTGGCCTACCACACTTCCCCTTTAAGGGATGTCCACGTGTCCTCTGACATGTTCTATTGGTGAACAATGCCCCAGATAGTTTATTGTACGGCCCGTTGTATTTATACACAGTAATCATATCCCCACGCAAGCGCATTTTCTCTAGAGTACATAATTGTAACTTATCCAGTCTCTCTTCATATTCAAGCTCATCCCAATCCACTTAATAATTTAGTTGCCTTTCTCTGAACACTTTCCATTTCAAAGATGTCCTTTTTGTACACAGGATTCCAAAATTGCATTGATGTAGTGAATCTACACAGCTCTAAGCAGCAATTCCTGGGCAAGATCCATTTAGGATTACAAATGTATTATTTAGGATTGTAACTATGAGCAATGCATTTCTCTCTAGCGCACATATTTAAAAGGGAATGTTTATGGGTAGGAGATCACTTGGTCAGTGTATTCAGTCTGGTCGAATTATTAACCATGTCAGTTATTGGGACAAATTATTTACCTGTTTGTACAAGCCCTGAGATATGCAAACCGTAGTGTAAAGTTGGCCATACACTACAAAAGGTTACTGCGATCGTAATTGCAATTGTAACACCAACCAATACATATAGACAGATGTATAATGAAAATTGTACGTAGATGTACCATACATATTGTTTGACATTCAATCTGTTTGGCAATTAGGGCCCTATTTATAAAAGATCGGTATCGTTATCGTAAAATACCGATCGTTATCGTAAAATAACGACAGTTTTTTTACTGATAATGACCGCTATTCACCGATAACAACCGGTATTTAGCGATATCGTTAAATACCGGTTGTTATCGGTAAATAACAGTCGTTATTTTACGATAACGATCAGTATTTTACGATAACGATACCGATCTTTTAAAAATAGGGCCCTTAATGTCTAATGTCATCTATTGTGAGGTTACAAGTCTATTGTGACTTCCCCGATAATAATTATGATCGATATTACAATTGAATACCGGGAAAAAGTAAAATTTTTGGGCCAATTAATGGACAGTTAAGGTATTAGACCAAATATATCACGTTTTATCTGGATTAAAGATTCCTGTGAGTGTGTTATTTGTATATATATATATCCCTTCCCTCCTATTGTATAAGAATATTTATATTTTTAAAGAGGTTGTATTAAGTTTTAGGAGCTACCAATCAGGTGGGGGTATAGTATTATATATAGTATACATATGTAACTGTATTACATATAAGAAAGGTGTATATGTATGTGTGTACTTTTTCATTATGGTGAAATAACCATAAAAAACAAAACTATTTCAAGTATAGTACTAAACTAATAGTGAGTTATATTTTACTTGAAAAACAAAATATATACAAAACAATACTTACTGACCCGACACCCCTGTTAGAATAGAAAAGTCAAAATGGAAGGTTTAGCCATATCTCTAAGAGTGCTTAAGAGTCTCCTTATGGACACTAAAAGGAAGTGCTATGTCAGTAACATCCAATCATTTTGTAATGTTCAAGCATGTTCCACTGTTACCAAATTAAGGGAAAAAAAGCATTATCTATACTATAGGCCACACATGTCAAACTCAAGGCACGTGGGCCGCATCCGGCCCTTCTGCTCATTGTTCGTGGCCCCTGAAGACTTATCCAAGACTTACTACACTGTTATCCATTTGTGCCGTCCCAAGTAGTGGCGTAACTATAGATCTACCTGCTAGATACCGCAATCAGCTCTTTTTAAACAGCTGATCATGTGCACCCTTACTAAGATAGGTGCGATTAGTTTGAAAACAGCTGATAGGCAGATCTATAGTAATATCACTGTTTGAGACTGGCACAAATGGATAGCAGAATAGTAAGGCTTGGATGCAGTCACCGCTCTAATAACTGATCGCGTATCCCGTCACTGGGGAGGCAAAGGAAGTGTGACATTGGAGTTGGCCATTCCATTGCCAGTAAATTCAGGCAGAGGTCCCAGTCCAAAACTATGTGCTTCACACCCTTGCCCTGCCAAGACCCAGCACTAAGCTCAAGCATTACATTGTCCTAATCCCGCATCTGCAAGTATCATTAAAAAAACATTTTTTTGATTTTGTCCCCGTATGTGATAAAGTTTAACACCCCTGATATAGGCATTGTCCTCTAGGATATACAGACAGGACTTCCAGTCTAGAAAACAGCAGCTTGGCTCTTCTCCCATACAAGAAGTCTTCCTTTTCCTATGGAGAGGGAAGGGGTTTGCATGTGCTGCTGCAGTGTGTGTCTCATACATACAGTATATCTCCTGTAAGTTTTTTGATTGGCTAAGACTGTCACATATTTTACAAGCAACACATAATTAGGTTTAATACCGGAACTTCCATTCAGTTTTAATAATAAAACTACTTCACATCAGACTCTATAACGCTTACTGTGTGAAGTGCGGAGCCCACAAATCACACTGCTGTATATATAAATGACTCTCATTGTTTGATGAACTAAATTCCCAATCTTCCTTCTCAACCTGAAGATCCGGTAAGATAATCCACTACACGATGTCATAGTTGACGGGCAGTTCTCTATAATCCTTGAGGATGATGTTCTGACCATGTAGCGTTGTACCATTCAAACTGGAAATATAGGAATTCAACTAAAAAAAGTTGAATAAAAAATAAAGTTCAGTAATCTGTTTAATGTTTACAGTTTTTTTTTTTTTTTCTTTTTGAGTTCATGCAAATGAATGCGGCTCAATCTAAATTCGGTCAAAGGGAAAGTTCTCCCCTAAAAAGAAAATCTATATATATAGGTTAAAAAAAAACAAGACCCAATACTGAAATAGTTGGAAAAGTGAGAAATGTCGCTTGGAATGCTGCCTGATATTTTGATATCTCTCTCTGCTTCCTGGTTCTTTCAGTTAGCATCAGACAATTATTGAATGCTATTCCCCTAGCTGCCTCCTCTGTGCTTGTTGACGTGTGTAAAAAAGCTCAGAGAGCTTGGAGAGGAGGTAAACATAATTTTTGTTGCATAACGGATTCTTCCTACATCTGTCAGCTTTCTAACTATTGTAGTTTTGGGTTTGAGTGGCGATTAATCTTTATATAATACACAAGTCATCTCAATTAACATTGGACCTGCAGTGGATTATATCCTTATAAAAATCACTCAACTACGTAGATGAGTGATTTTTATAAGGATATATTCAACTACAGCTCCTCCAACCATAAACATCCCATATTTGCCAAAAAAACACGAAACTTACCTGCAAACCTCGCTCCGCCGGACCTCCAAACACAAGCCGCTAGCAGGCTGAAGTTGGTTTCTTATTCGAATTTGAATAAGAAACTGATGTATTGCAATAGGTAAACCACTTTTGGCCACTGAAAAAACATGGCAAACAGACACGTATATATCTCTGGCACATAATTCAGTTGAGTCCAGCCTGGCCTAAATTGAGCATGCAAGTTGACATCAAAGTCTGCAAAATAGCCATTTCTGCACATTTGAATAAGAAACTGGCATTTTGCAAAGGTAAACCAGTTTGGGTCCTGTATCGGGTGGGGTACCCGCCGGTTACTTGCTTTGCTGGTCACGTTCAGGGAAACCGCATTGAGTTTAAATTGGCTGGCGGTTGGTTTCGGTAAGCAGAATTAGTTAAATCGAAAAAACTTTTGTCATCAATCCAAGACAATGTGCAGTGTCCATGGCCCGTCACAATAAATCACACTATGGCAGATAAGGGGCAATGTTACCTAAATGCAAAAGTTGTTTGAACTGCAGCTCCTTTGGAATCACATTCCCAACATGTTACCAAAATGAATGGGATGTTGTAGGAACATCGAAAGGTTAGAACTGCGCTCCTGGAAAAGCACCAGATAGATATTAGATTAGACCAACAAATGTCTAATCTATCTAATGTCTGCCTAGTGTGTTACTGTGATTTTGGCTGGGTACATATAGAGTTATAGATCATCAACAGATCTAATGTCATTGGGATCTTATAAAGGATGTCACTGTAGATAGGAATACAGGCAGCTATGTTCAACTATAACTCTCATAGTGCCTGGGTAGGTTTTGCAGAGATCACTGGGTAAAAAAACAGCTGGAGGGAGTTGAATGGAAGGGGTTAAAGTTCTGTGACCTTTATTTTACTAGTAGAGGTCGGAACCAGCAAAGTGAGAGCCTCCCATTAAACAAAATAATTTCTGCCTGCACCTGCAATTACATTCTATTGCACTGAGCATATTCCTACCATATTCCTACCATGGAAACACAAATCCCTCTGTCTAATGATCATTCTATGGGATGTGGAAGGTTCTACGGAAGGTAATACCAATCTACCACATTACAAGGTTTGTAGGTAACTACAGCAGGTTTGTGAACCTCCAAATGGTTGAAATCTGAAAGTCCCAAACATTCCACAACATCAGGGTGCAGACTGGGGATGCTGAAAGTTGTAGTTGTATTTACTCCCTTATAGGGTGAGGATTTTAATCTTTATTTTACAAGATGGCGTTAAATCCTGGACTGCTTAATGGGGTCTGATTGGTGCCCCGTAATGTGAGAGACAGATGGACAGATATCAATGGACTTTCCTTCCATAATGTCCGCATTGTAGATATTAATATAAACCTTCTAGATATATCTATAGAAATCATAGCACAAGGACAAGTTACACCAATACTGAATACATGGGACCAGACTGAATTTGGATTCTAATACGGAAAAGGAATTGGTGATTTTAAATCTCTATGTACAGGCTGGAGTGAAATACATTATATACCAGGGGTCTTTATCTGTGTATATGAAACTGCAAGAAGTCGACCTAGGGTGAATGCGTCTTAAAGACAGGATTTTAGCCCACCGACATTGGGTGAATGAGGCTGTTTATCCCTTATTATACATGAGTGGTACTAAAAAGGTTTCCTGACCTTTATTAATCAGCCTGTGTCCTTGTACCTTTATATGGAACTCCTACTGTGACTTTAATTTGCTTATAATTTATGGTAGGGGATACGTTTCTCATATATTAATACAGGAATGCCAACTCTGGGTTTTCCGATCTGTTGGCCTTTGTCCTTGTACCTTTATATGTACACAACTCGGATATTTCTATGATCCTTATAATTTACAGTTGGGGGTGCATTATCCACTATATAATACACAAGTCATCTCAATTAACATTGGACCTGCAGTGGATTATATCCTTATAAAAATCACTCAACTACGTAGATGAGTGATTTTTATAAGGATATATTCCACTACAGCTCCTCCAACCATAAACATCCCATATTTGCCAAAAAAACACGAAACTTACCTGCAAACCTCGCTCCGCCGGACCTCCAAACACAAGCCGCTAACCGCTACTCAAGAAATCCAAAAGCCGGGAACAAATAAACAACCACGTCCGCTCGCCGAAACAGAATGGCAGACATGCGCACTAAAGCCGAGAGCAGGACTGGCGCGCATGCGCAATCAAAACTTAACATTGCCGCGTAATGGCATAAACCACAGCAAAGCGGCAGGGGGGAAACAAACTAACTAAACAAACTAATAAACTACCGGAAATTTAAAAAATACATACAAACAAACACAACACAACTAAATAATGTATAAATAAAAGGCAAATAATAACAAAAAACCCAAAACAACTTATAAACAAAAATTAACCAATAAACTAAAATAAAAAGCACACCTATATTAATAAACCAAACCAAACCTCACACAGCAAAGCAAAATCACCACAAACAAAGCACTATAATACAAAAGGAAAACAATTACAATTCAATATACAAAGGTAATTTACATAAAAGAAACAACACAAAACAAATTTACAATACTGATAACAGAAGAAAACAAAACAGGTAAGGCAAATAATGTAAAATAGCATAAAAAAAGGAAACAAAAAAATATCTACCACATAATTAATATTATTAATCATTTCACAGACCAATTACAGCAATCACAATAAATCACCACCCAGAAGAAAATGGAACCATATAAACAGGTAAAAAAACAGACAAAAGTAAAATAACAAAAACCAAATGTAACAAACAACATGACTGAACGCAACGTTTTCCCCTCAGGTACCAACAACTGAAAACCAGCAACAGAAGAAAATAACTGAAAAAATTGAAAACCGATTCCAAATCCCAACAGAAGAAGAACATACGAAATTCATAGAAGAACAAAAAAATCTAAACACAATCCGAAAAACAAACTCCGACATATCATTACTGCAGACTTACTTGGACAAAATAAACGAAAAAAGGAAAATACATGACATACCCCATACAGAATTAGACCACATAATAGCAACGTTCATAATGTCAGTAAGACGCAAAAATCTCACAGAGTATTAGAGATGTCCGAACTTCGAAAAATCCGGTCCGCGCGAGGATCCGCGGTTTTTCGAAAAAATCCGAAAATTCGAAAATCCGCGAGCGGACCCGTTAAAACGTATTAAAATGAAAGTTCGGCAAAATCCGCCTTGGTAACGTACACTTAACCACTCAGGGACCTGGGTAATGGCCTTAGAAGCACGTATAAATGCCAACAATACCTAAAAAGTACAGTCCGCTAGCGTGACTTTAAAAAAACGGTATTTTTCGAAAATGCGAGGATTCCTGTAAAAACGAAGATTTCCGTAAAAAAACGAGGCTTTCCGTAACTATGATAGCTGCCATTGGCTAATTTAGATCATGTGGCTTGCTCCGTCTTGAAAAATTTACACGAATTACTCGTTTTTACGAGTATTCTCGTAATTACGAGAATACTCGTAATTACGTTAATCCTCGTAATTACGCGAATCCTCGTAATTACGAGGATCATCGGTTTTTCCAGATCCCGAAAGTATCGTAGATCCTCGTAATTACGGAGATACTCGTATTTTCGAAAATTTCAAAAAAAAAAAAATCCGCAGTTCGGAAGTTCGGAAGTCCGGAAAGTCCGGAATAATCCGCCGTTCGCGGACGGGAGAAATCCGCGGCGGATCCGGGTTCGGGTCCGCGAACCGGCCATCTCTACAGAGTATGAACCACACACACTAAGATGTATCCTAGGAAGCATTGACAGATACCTTATACTAAGATGTATCCTAGGAAGCATTGACAGATACCTTATACTAAGATTAGTGGGAGTTCTCTGACCTGTATAAAAGAACTCGGAGTTCCCTGACCTGTATAAAAGCACTCGGCCTGCGGCCTCGTGCTTTTATATGGTCAGGGAACTCCTCGGTGGCGTAATAGCCTTATATTACACTGTAAGGGGCGCATTATCCCTTATATAATTTTTCATTTGAGGGGTGAACTTTTGCTATAAATAAAAAGTGCAGGAGGAGATGTGAGCAATGACTCACATCACGTATTGGAATATTTATAAACCCATGGTGTCTGAAAGGTCCAATACAGTAGGTTTATACAGTAGGTTTGTACTTGGCACTATGTGGCCTTAAAATGCTTAATGGTATTTTATGGCTACATCATACATCATTCCAACTCTGAAAATGTATGACCTTAGCTGTAAAATGCAGTTGCGGTGGTCAAGGATTGCTGTGGTGTTCTATGGCCCAAACTGCATGGTAGCAATATACAGTACAGTACTGGTATTTTGCACCACAGGCATTCTTCTATGACCACGGTGCAAAATAAGGAGAGTATTGTAAACTATCGAATGGTATCGCAAATTTACTGAACCAGGCCTTCATAAATACAGTCCTTAGTTATGTACTTTAGCTACAGTATTCCTGGTAGATGAAATGTGAGCTGGTGTAGCACCTGAGATGCTCCTTTCAAGGTCCACCTCTCCAACGTCCACCCTTTTCCGACACAGCACCTATCTCTAACCACCCAATTTAAAACAACTGGTTGTAAGAATCTTCCTATCAGGCCCTGCACAAAATGGAACATCTCCCTGTTTGCAGAAAAAGTGTGAAATCTGCAAGTACATCCACACTGCAGACAGGATACCAATACCAGGTTCCCAACATTGGTATACCAAATGTGGTATACCTGATTTTATGTTCTAGGTGCCCCTCAGGACTATATGTAGGAGAAACTGGACAGACTCTGAGGCAAAGAATGAACTCTCATAGATTTCCAATTAATAACAATAAAAGAAAGTCTTTGTTCTAGTATGTATAAAATAGAGTGCTTCACAAGATTCAGTATTGTATCATGTCTGAGGAAGAAGCCAAGTGCTTGGAAAGCTTGCATTTTCAATCACTTTAGTTAGCCAATAAAAGGTATTATTTTATATCCAAGATGTCTTCACTTTCATCAATGGCTAGTGTAGCCGTGATGTCAAAAAGTATACTAAAGGACATGGCATAATAATGGCAAGTACATAACTAATGTCTAAAAAGAGAACAGAACCCTGCCTGGAATCACACAATAAGAAAAAAACAGATTAAGGGGCATATTTATTACGGACCACATTTAATTGCGATTGGTTAAGATTTCAATCCTTTACACAATAACCAATCATGATTTAATATTTTATTAAAATATGATTGGTTAATGTGTGAACAAATGATTGCTAGGATTGAAATATTAACCAATCATATTTGAAGATTATATGCAAATATGATTGGTTAATGTGTGAAGGATTGAAATATTAACCAATCACAATTGGATTTTGGTTTTTCAGAAAACCTAAAGAGTTGCAAACCCCTGTGGAACTCAGATGTCATCGGAGTGATGGCAGAAGAAAGATTTGGTGGCAAAATCAGCTCTGTTGGTGTCGCCATTGGTGGTGATGTCACTGGCTGCCTCTGTTACATCCCCCAGCATCGGCGACATTATCAGAGTTGGTGTCACATTGGCTGTAATGTAAAAGAAGAAAGAAGATGGCGGAGACCTGAAAATGTCCTTTTTAGGACCAAGGGTGGTCCAAGTTTTGAGTTGTGGGACACCCCTATCAGAAAGGCTCATATTAAAGCTACAAGGGCTCTTTTAAGACCCAATAGGGGTCCTTGTCAGTGCGACAAGGGCACTTATAAGTGCCGAGGAGGGGTATCCCAGTTTTGAGCTGCGAGATTCCTTAAGCCCACTCCCGCACTGTCACAAAGGGTGGTCATTGTTTTTCCCACATAATACAGCCCATATGGGAACGTGATATATAACAAAAGTCGTCATACATGAAAGAAAATTACTTTATTTTAATTCTACTCCTTGTGTGGGGATAAGTTAAATCTTTCACAGTGATCATAACCCTGTAAGCAAATAATAGGCTAGAATCCCTAAATGGAAGTCCTAAATCTTTGTTGACTACTTTCAGATGGGCCATAATGCTTTCCCTAAGGACATGGCAATGCGGGGTATAATTAATGGGTACCGGAATTCTGTTCATAACTGCCTCACAAGAGGTGACTAGTGATGGACCTAAACTCAAACCCGAACACAAGTTTGGGTTCAACTTTATGAGTTCATACGCACTCGAACTATCTGAACTATGAACTAGGTTGGGTTTTTCAAACTCATGGACTTATTTTTGATAATTATAAAAATTCAAATTCGATAACCTTCGAATGTAGCATTAGAATTTGGTAACCCTCGAATGTAGCGTTCTATTTCAGTAACCCTTGAACGTAGCCTTCCATTTTGGTTACCCTCAAATTTATCTTTTGGTAAACCTCGAATGTAACGTTCGATTTTTGTAACCCTATAATGTAGCCTTTGAATTCTGTAAACCTCAAATATAGCCTTTTTATTTTGGTAACCCTCGAATGTATTGTTTGGTAATCCTTGAATGCTGAAGTTTTGGTGATAGTGACATATTCCCCAGTCCATTTCCCAGGTCCCAGAGCCATTTACAGTAAGTTACCATTACTATTTAATCCGAACCTTTCAAACTATTTTTTCTCCTTGATTTTAATGGGCTATCGAACTATTCTGAAACTCGGAAGTTCTCTATACTCACCTTCCAAGCATCTGTAAACCATTTAAAATGAACATTTTCCAAGGGACCAAGTAAGTTAGGGAGAGATTTATCCACACCCCCTTACTCATGCAAATAAGGGAAGGAGAGGCTTGTGGTTAAAAATGGGTGGGGTAAATATTGACTCAACTGCACATGTCAGAAAACTCCAAAAGAAACATTAAAGGGCAGAAACAAATTACATCAGGAAATGGCTCCTACTCTTCACTTTCTGGGACTTTGAACAGGCACTGCAGGAGAATCATAAGGAGCTGGGATGTAAGGTAAGGATTTTTGAACACTACACAGTGGGGCCAGTAGTGGGTTAAGTTTTAATTTTGGGGTGGACATGCCCAAGCACTTGTTTTCTGTGTCCCAGGATAAAAAATACCCTTCGACATTTACCTTTAAAACGTGCTGAAATGTCTGTAGTTTATTTCCTCTATTTAAATGGTATTTTAAGATAATAATGATTTTATGCAGACCCTGCAAAGCACATTGTTTAGTTTTTAGGTGTGATATTGATGATAAAAGATAAATTCTGTCAAATTAATATCACATATGCTGAAACATATTCATTATTGTACCGAAACAAACCCTCCAGTGTTCCCCTTTCAAAGGGTACTTTAAAGAAACAACATTGTGCAGATCTGCAGGGGAAGGATAATAAAGTGAACCTGATCTTAGCACAGCTCTGTGTAATGTATTTATCAATATCACAACTTTATTAAATATATTTATAGAAATAAAATAGTACAGAGCTGTAGAGGGAGGATAGTGAAGCGAACCTAATCTTAGCACAGCTCTGTGTAATGTATTTATCAATATCACAAATTTAATATTTACACTTATAGAAATAACATAGTACAGAGCTGTAGGGGGAAGATAATAAAGTGAACCTGATCTTAGCACAGCTCTGTGTAATGTATTTCTCAATATCACAACTTTAATAGTTACCCTTATAGAAATAACATAGTACAGAGCTGTAGGGGGAGGATAATAAAGTGAACCTGATCTTAGCACAGCTCTGTGTAATGTATTTCTCAATATCACAACTTTAATAGTTACACTTATAGAAATAACATAGTACAGAGCTGTAGGGGGAGGATAATAAAGTGAACCTGATCTTAGCACAGCTCTGTGAAATGCACTTCTCACCTTATTAAAGGGAATGTTGGAGGATATTCAAAAATCTGCTTCTTTGTATGACTCCTATTTGTAACCAGTTTACTCTTTGCCTCACACTTTTAAATGTAATGTTTTCTATTGTAATTTGATCAGACAACCCATTTAATGAACATATAGGGCAGGAATGAAAATGTCCTGTTTCCCGGTTGATGGTTGAACTTCACCTCCCAGCTTCCCTACTGGACAGTTAATGCTACCAAAATCACATCTTTCAGGGCAGCAATAAATATGTTATGAGAACACTAGAAGCTATCACTCTGGGTAAATGTACCGAACGCAATTCAATATCGCATTTGCGGGTAAATCCTGAATAGGGATTTGCTCACAGTGGGATTTTAATGGCAGCTATTAGCCAGCATTAAAATCCAGCACTAAAAGTAGCGCAAACGCGATATTGAATCATGTGCGCAGGATGCACGGGTGTCTTTTGCGAAACCTGTGTATCCGCCGCTAATATGGAGTTGAAGTCACGCTAACCCATAGCAAATGGGTTAAAGGGACAAACTCCATTATTATTGCCCTGATTGTTGATCTACAGGTCCCACCATCATTTACCACCTGATCAAAGGCATAATAATGTATTTTGTTACGCATACCCACCAACATTCCCCTTTATGTACAGTAGGTAAGATCAGGCTCATTTCATTATCCTCCCTCTATAGCTCTGTACTAGCGGGGTTATTCAATAAAAGTTCTTATCGTTTAAAATGGTGCTAATTTTGCCCCAACCAATCAGATCTTATTTAACATTTGAAAGCTAACATCTGATAAGAACGATAAGAACGGTAAGAAAGATATGTTTTTTGTAACTATTAAAGGGTAACTGTGGGTAACTGTGGTCTTGAAATCTCCCATAAAAGTAAGAATTATATAAAAATCCTTCCATCACACATTCAAACTAAAACCTAAATCACATCTCTATATAAAATTTATGAGAAGATTATCTGCTGGAACACACTGTTTTCAGTCTTTGCCTGAATTAATAGTCTCCCCTTCTCAACTGACACCCCCACCCCAGGTACTTCCTGATTTCCCCAGCATTAAGTCTTAACTGAGCATGCTTCTCCCCCGGGGCAGACAGGCGAGGCAGAGGTCAGGTGATGTCACTCAACCTACAAGCTTTCATTTAACCCTAACTTTTTTTGAGACCACAGTTGCCCTTTAAAGGGGAATGTTGGAGGGTATGTGTATCTATAAGTTTTACTATTAAAGGGCAATGTAGGAAGGTATGCATTTAAGGTTGATATTTTATTTAACATTAAATTGAGAGATTGTACATTTAAATCTAGACAGCTTTGAAGCTGACCAAAAAAACCAACACCAGTGGTTTGTTGAAATAAATAAGATTCTACTTTATACTTCACTTGCATTGAATCCAATGCAGTCTGAATGCGTTAGAAAAGTTGCAAATGTGGGTAAAGGATTGAAAATGTTTTACAGTCCTTAAGGAACACAGCACCATGGGAAATTTAGAGCTACAGAGTCTATAGCTGAAAAATGGAAGCACCCAACTATTTAACTTCAAAAACTTCAGTTGGATATATTGTCATTATGAAACTACCAACGCATCTATAGGTCAGTAAATTCTGTGTAATGTGTTAAGTGCAGCATTTCTAGCCTTCAAGCCTAAAGTTTTTTTTCTACTTTAGTTCTGCTTTAAGGTAAGCTGTATGTATGGGCACCTTTACAGTTATTAATTAGACTATTCACTAAACTTTAGACATATTGCATATCAAACACTGAACCCTGTGATTATATAACACATTTTATGCCACTTAAAAACCAAATAAATGTCCATTAGTGGTAATAAGAGAAATTAGTCACGTGTCACCACTAGTGATGGCCCAGTTCGCGGACCCGGATCCGCATCGGATTTACCTCGTTTGCGAACGGCGGATATCGCGGATTTTCCGGTTTTCTGCCTTCCGAACTTTTACCGAACCGCGTTTTTGAAATTTTTCGAAATTACGAGGATTTCTCGTATTTCCGAAAATGCGGGAAAATACGTATTTTCGAAAAAAATCCACGTATTTTCAGAATCCTCGTATTTTCAGAATCCTCGTATTTTCCAAGAATCCTCGTATTTTTGAAAAATCCTCCTATTTTCGAGGATTTTTTCATTTTAATAGGTTTTAATGGGTCTGCTCGCGGATTTTCGAATTTTCTAATTTTTTCGAAAATTCGCGGATCCTCGAGCGGACCGGATTTTGCGAAGTTCGGACATCTCTAGTCACCACATTTACACCAGTTACCAAGCAAAGAAAAGTTTAATACGATAAACGTAACATTTACAACACAATTTAAATGACCTGTCCACCACCCACAGGTAAAGTTATATTTACATGTAAAATAGGCAAATGTTAGGGGACAGACTAATAAATATGTATGTAAAGTAGGGGAGGTGCTAGTCTAGACATAAATAGCTTAAAGAAAAGAAGAGCACTCTAGAATGGTGCAGTCTAGCCCCCTTTTTTGCACTTCTTTTCTTTATACTTACACTTCAGGACAACCATCTAACCTGCTTCCCCAGCATCTCTGAATGGAGATATTCATCTTTTTCCTCATGTTTGACAGTTTTATTCTTCTTTAATGAAAACTAGAACATTTAGGTTATTTTAATAAAATGAAACCCACCTGCCAAGGCTTTATTTTATTTTTCAAATGTGTCAGTTTGTCCAAGTGATTTCCAGGTGATTGATCAGTGTACAGATTGTGTAGAGCATAAGCCAGTGTATAGACGGCAGTATAAATGCGATAGCCAAATCTGTCATTGTAATTGTACAATAGGAAATCTTCCACTTCACCCAGAGATTCATTTCCTGTACAGACTGTGGTTTCTGTTCCATCATTAAATTTATTATACTTGTCGGGGAACATGCACCTTAATAAATGTTCCCATAACACTTCAGTTAATCTGTCTTTAGAGTAAATGTTGGGAGAAAAGTCTTTGATAAACTGATCAAATCCTGGGATTTCTCCTTCCTGGTTTATCAAAGATAGAGCCCCTTTTATTGTTGAAACTCCATAACGTCTATTTCTTAAAACCCCAGTGAATGTGGAAGATGCGATCCAGACTTTACCTGGCATGTCCATGATTGAAAATATAATAACAAAGCTTAGTACTTGATTTGTGCTAATAAACAGTACAATCACATTGGCAGTGGGGTTTTTAATCTTATTAACAAAGCTTTCATATTTCTCATAATTGAGTGTCTCCCATGGGAAAAGAACTGCAGTGAAGGCCAAACAGGCTCCAATATTGGAAAGTCCATCCCTTATCTTTCTCTGGGCTTTGTATCCAATGTCATCATCAGATATAACAAGTCCGACCCATTTCCACCCAAAGTGTTTCAATATCTGCACAATGGCAACAATTTCTGATTCCTCATTGGCTACAGATCCGTAGATTGATGGGAACTGTGTCCTGTCACTCAACACTGGATCCATGGAGCCAAAACTGATCTTTAAATAATAAACGTTTAGTTTAAATACATTTATAATCTATAAGCCCTCCCTTCTCTGGATCCCTCTTTGCTGCCTGGTACCCTACCTTAAAACCCCTTTTCTCTAGTATAGGGGACCCTTGCCCACCAGTATTTTTCAGAAACCTTGCTGACATTACCGACTTCCAAGTTATTAATAAACCATTATATATATATATATATATATATATATATATATATATAAAAACAGACACATCTCTGTAATAGAGAAGCAAAAACAAAACTGGCATTGTAAAAATGGAAAAATTTACGGAGGAGCGATGCGTGTACGCAGTGCTCCTCTTACCTCTTAATGTCAGGCTAACCGATTTACGATCGGTTAGCGCAACGTTAAGGCTCGCTTTGCGGCGGCAGCATAAGTACCTCAAGAAGCACTCGCGCAGCCGTCGCAAAGCAATTTATCAGAGGTTGCAAGTCTCTTTGCCCATAAATATTTAACGTCAGCTAATAGCTGGCATAAAATAAAAAGAATCACTGTCTACACCCCTGGACTAGTAAGCAGTAAAAATGTCCTTTGTTACAAATCACATTAGGGACATAACAATATTAAAAACATCTTCTGCAGAGGGAAGTTGACAAGTTTTGGGAGTAGGATCCGTGATGAGATTTAAAGGGTAACTGTGGTCTCTAATTCTTCCAAACTAGTAAGAATGATATAAAAAGCCTTTCATTGTACCTTCAAAATAAAACCGAAATCACATCTCTAGATAAAATTTGTGATAAGTTATTGCTGGAAAGGTTCAGCAATATTACTTCCTGCTTGAACACTTCCTGTTTTCAGCCATGTGACCAGCTTGTAGTCATGTGACCAGCCTCTGCCTGCATTAATAGGCTCTCCTTATCAACTGTCAATTTTCCCCCCAGTTGTCACTCAACCTACTGGAAGCAGGAAGTCTGAACATTCACCCCAATGTAATTTATCACAGGCTCCAGCCAGAGATGTGATTGTTGGCTCATTTTAAAGGAAATACTGCAGGCTTTCATTTTACCCTAACTTGTTTTGAGACCACAGTTGCCCTCTAATTGGGATTTTCCAGGGTACATAATTGCCACAGATTCTTGTACAAGTCATTCTGAATTGAGAAAGATCAACTTTCGCTAGTCATCCGGCTGGCTAATTGAACACAACAGATATACTGGTATTAATACATATACTGTAGTACTGGTTGATCTAGGGACCCGATGGTCATTTGGAGTCAGGAAGGAAGGAATACCCTTTGGATCAACTGTTAGTTAGGGGTTAAAAGTGTAAAGCTTGGACAGACAAATTGAAATAGTTTTATGCGTGCATTTGTGTTTAAAAAAAACAACTTAATAAATAAATACCTGGGGGTATTTAAAAATCCCCATAAGTTGTGCTATTGCATATGTTGTGTCAATAGACAAGTCTCCCACAACTCCCACCAATGGATTATTCCTTTGGCAGCTGACATTTGGAATTCTGGGGATTCTTCCAGACATTATACCCAGTGTTCCAGTGACAGCCATAAGTCCAGATCCACAGGAGTCATATATGTGAAATCCCAGGGTAACATTAGGTAAAATCCTCTCATTGTTATTTATCTCATCAACGGCAAATATGAAGACTAGGAACTTGCGGAAATCTTGGATATTTATTCTGTAGCATATAATTTAAAAAAATAATATTAAAGCACAAAGAATTATTGCACAACTTAAAGATATATATCAAGCAAAAACAGAAATATAGTAACATAAAGACTCTTTTTGCTTCCTGTCTAGGCTCAAACCTACAGGAGACCTACAGATTATTTTGCTGTTAATGCTAACATGGTGTTAGGTTAATTCTATACATCTTTTTATTCCATAGCAGGAAGAGTTAAACGTTCTGCTTGACCCTAATGTGTAAACATTACAATTATAAAAGGGTTCTAGGCCAGCCAACTTGTTGAAAATCACAAACCCCCACATTGGATGATTTCCCTCTGCTGCTGCAGGGTTTGTAGAACTATGTTGATCTAAACAAATTGTTATATCTAGATATGTTATATATATACAAATTGTTCCCACTGCCTTGTGAAAATTATTCACAGGGAGGAGGGAATAAGCAATCTCACCTTCCCGTCAAATAAAGAAGAAAGATAGGGTAGAAGCACACACTGGAAATCAAACATATGTATGACATATTTTATAGTTTTTTAAAGGGACACTATACCAGAAAAATTACTTTGCCTCATCTTAATCTATAATTGAATACATGTAAGTAGCACTTACTCTGATTTGCATGTGTTGCTGCTTTCAATCCAGCACACATTTTTTTGGGAACAGATTCCCCCCTCCCTATTTTAACCACACCCACTTCCATCCGACCTGACTTTTTTTGCACAAACCAACTGTCAAGCCTGCACACAGCATTCCAACTGTCAAAACTCTGTCACCATTCCAGCTACAGTAAAACTACTCACAGAAGAATCGTTTTTGAGAGCAAGAAACTTGATTGACAGCTGAACTATAAGAAGTTTTAGATTGGATATCTAAAGAAATAGTTGGCAGTTTAACAAAAAGTGATACAGTGGTGATTGGGAAGAATTATAGTTTCGAGTTATGGTCAATTTAAAATAACCTATTTTTCGGTATAGACGTCCTTTAAAGGGCAATTATAGTGAGAAAATTGTTTTTTTTTTAATTTCTTCTAATGTATCCTATAAGTCATCCCATCCACCAGGGTACCTTTAGTTTCTTTAAATTCTACATAGTCCCCGAGATATAAGCCTTTGAATATGCTGTGATTTGTAGGAGCTGCTACACCTCATCTGTCACTCAAAGGCACACACCCACACAATCCAAAGCTCCCCTGCAGTACTGTCACACACTCTCTCACCCACACTATATGTACCATGTGCAACATATAGTCAAATGCTGTAGTGCTAAACACAATCAATAAACCATTAACCCAGCAATATGAGCATAACACACTATAAAACAGCCCCTCCCCCCCAAAAAAATCTTATATACATACAAAACCAGTGACTCAAATGGAACACTAATACAGTATATATAATACAGTAATACAGACTATATACCTAACAAGACACACAGTGCAATCTATGAAATATATAGACTAAAGCAACTGAAATGTATCAGGATAACAAGCAGTGTCACTGTGTTTGTGAAGGTCTCACTACAAGCTGCTGTTACACTGACTCTCTCTTCAGTGATTATGATCTCAGCTAAGCAGGGGGAGAGATATGAACTTTAGGTAAAAAATAAATAACAATTAGCAAAGTTAGAGAACAGGCAGAGTTCAGTAACTTACTTGTAAAGAATCTCAGCACCACTTGTCCTCTCTCCCCCTCTGCCCCTCCCTTCAGCATATTGCTACTTTGATTGCTTGCAGTCTAGCTCTGGAAGGGAGGGGTCAACAGGATGTCAGCACTTCATTTAAAGTCCTTTCAACTGACAATGCTCGGACTCACTGCTTGAGGGGGAGTAGACAGAGAGGGGAGGGGGACTACACAGCTTGGTACAAACTTCTGCCAGTGTGAAGAAACGAAGCCACACAGAAACATGAAAGTAAGGCAGCTTATACTAAGTGATCTATACATTGTATACAGACAAAGTTTTTTTTTCACTATAGTTGCCCTTTAAGTTTATTATCCCTGTGAATAATAGATACAATAATAGATACATTTGTAAGGTACATGTATAGGACGGTTAAGTGTTCTGTTAATTAAACATATGTCCATCTAGTCCAACCTATTTAGAAATACCCACATTTCCTGACTAAATGTTGATCCAAAGGAAGGGGGGGGGGATCCTTCCTGATTCCAAGTGTCAATTGGAAATATCCCAGGATCAACTTTGCTTTATATATCAATACCTGTTACATGCAACATTCCTTGATTTTAAAAACCCATCCAGCTTTTGTTTTTTTACTATCCAATGAACCAGCAATCACCAAGTCCATTGAAAGACAGTCCAATAGTTTAACTGATCTCACAGTGAAAAACCCTTGAACATGAATGACTAAACTTTTTTTCTTCCAGTTCACATTCATGATGTGAGATGAAGTTGGGTGGCTAAAGATTTCTGCATTTCCCATTTGTGCTGTATTCTCTCTAACATTCTATGATGAATAATTACCTGTCTTTGACAGCTGTTTTAATCTTACAATAAATTCACCAAACTTGAAAGAAATGGACAAATAGATGTGACAGACAAGTATAATCATTACATTTAATAATAAATAATAAATACAAGTCTCTACCAAATTATAATTTAACTCATTCCAAATACACCTTCGAAGATATAGATCTTAACCATTCAATAGAAAAGACTTTAGTTTCTACTGTTTGGTTGTAATAAATTGCACAACATTTTTTCTGTTGTATTTAGTTGAATCAACTGAGCTTGAAGTTTAGTTCTTGAAGATGTTTCACTAGTCATCCGAATGGATCTCTCAATTCAGAACTTTAAGTCCAGTTTATCTAACTGAATACCACAGAATTACCATGACCTGGATGAATGAGTACCTTCCCAAGCACACACAACATTTAGTTCTGTTAGATCAATCCTTACTCAGTACAGAAAAAGGTTGGCATACATGTACAATTCTTAGTATTATATATATAGTTTCCATGTATCTGTAGAACAGCTGCAATAATAAAATCCCCATCTTTAGTTTCATAATAATTATCCCTAAAAGAAATGGTTTCAAGACTCATATTTCTTACAAGGCATCCAGTGATGTTTGGGTGATTAGGAACATTGTCAGATACCAGTGGTAGAAATTGTAGAAAGATGAACAGGATTAACATATTTCCTTTAATGTTACAGTGAGGTGGAATGGTGTTTCTGTTGGATGTTAAATACTCTCAGCTCACCACACAGGCTGTAATCACCACACAGGCTGTAATTAATCTACCAGCAGAACGTATATCTAAAAATTCCTCCCGTAAGGGACATTATTCTAATCTGACTATAGCAGCTTTAAAAGAATAGTCCAATTTTTTAAATGGGATGTTAGAAATGTTTCTTTTCTTTATTTCATTAGTGTCATAACTTGACAATAACCTTAGATGATGGAGACTCAGCAAATAGCTGGCATTTCTAAGTCAGCCAAAAGTTAGAAACTAAATTACAATTTACATTCACCTGCAAATGTTTAGGTATCAAAATGATTGTGATTGATGGTAAATAACCTTGGGAGAGTCCTATCACAACAAAATATGAATTGATGGAATCTATACATTAATCCATATTAATGTATATACAGGGAGATTCAAGGTGCTAATTTTGCCCCAACCAATCAGATCTTAGCTTTCAAATGTTAAATAAGATCTGATTGGTTGGGGCAAAATTAGCACCATTTTAAACAAAAAGAACTTATATTGAATAACCCTGATAATGTATTAACCATGGAGACGTCACATTGATTTCACCAAGTGAATGAATGCTCAATAGGTTACAGAGTTAGCCAAGGCACTTCAGGAAGCAGAATTCAATTGAGTGACTTTAGGGGCTGTCATCACGGCTTTAGGGGCTGTTATCTCTCAAAAAAATGATGAGGGGGGCTAGATTTATATATATACGTTCTGTGGCACGTAAATGGTTAAACCAATGTTGAAAACATCTGATTCCCATTAAATAGCTAGTCTGCCCAGGACTAAATACTAATAACAAGCTTCTATTTTACTTTTATACATTTAATACACAGTCATTTCTTGTACCTTTTTACACAACATACCAAACCCATCACAATGTCATTATTCTTTATAGAATTCTAAATATTAGAAGCTCTAATTACAGAACCTTATAATCATCAATTGTGATTCATCTATGATACAAGAAGTGCACTATAGCCATAGACATTCTGTAGTGTGGACATTACCATCTCTTCTCCCAGCCCCAAAAAGTAGGAAACACACAGCATACAAGTCAAGCCTGTCCATATACAACTATGAAATATCAAGAACCAGACTTACACATATTGTATAGTATAGTTCCATTATTTAATATGTTCCTATCTTAAATTTCCAAGTCTACAAAACTCACATAATTTTAGACGTATTACAACAGTAAATATTTACCCTTAACTTCCGGTAATGAACACTAAAAGAAAGGAAGAGGGAGAGGTTACCCAGAGGTTGAGAGAATCCCACAGAGAGCACTACCCTTTCCCAAAATGTTATACAATAATGTCAATCAAAGGAAGTCAAAACAAGACTAAAATATTTCCATTTTACATGCCAGACAATTTAACATTAAGTTACTCAGTTTTATTTAGTGATGGTCATACCTATAGGTACTAAACTTTGTATTCAGGTACCTTATATATTTCCGGGGTAGACAAGGCAGCTAGAAAGCTTAGGGAGAGAGGGACCAAAAAGCCCTTCACTGAGCATAAAAATGGAGAAACACCTTCTTATAACAGAAGGCATCTTGCAGTCTCATGTTATATGAATAGCATTGCCCACAAAATCTAGGAAACAAGAAGTAATTTCTTACTCCCAGGTTCCCCAGAGTAAGGGGCGGAGATATGCTAAATACTCCTTTATGTCCCTTAGCTTATGCATGTGGCCAGAACTGCTGGCTTAAAGATGATCAAAACTTACTAAAGTTTGGTTTGTTTTTAAACATCCGAACTTAAGTAAACGTTCAAAAAAGTTAATTAGTTCAAAAAGGGACCCATTAAAGTCAACAGGGAGAAATAGTTTGAATAGTTAAGATTAAATACTATACATAGCTCTGGGACCTGGAAAATGGTCTGGGGAACACATACATATAACCAAACTTGTTTAAATACAAACTTTCCCCAAGATCAGGCTATTTGCGAGCTTCTGCATTGAATTTTTGAGTTACTGAAATCAAATGCCACATTCAAGGGTTATTACCGATTTTGAGGGTTACCATGGATACATAAATAGATAGATAATTTGTTGATGAATAGGATGCAGAGAACAGTTGTTAATGGAGCGTCATCAATATGCACTAAAGTGCTAAGTGGGGTGCCACAGGGTTCTGTGTATGGGCCGCTTCTATTTAATCTGTTTATTAATGATTTGGTGGGTATTGTCAGCAAGGTTTCTGTGTTTGCTGATGACACAAAACTTTGTCGACCATTAAAATCTTCAGAGGATGTGCAATCATTGCAGGGGGAACTAGATAGATTTACAGGAAAAAGGCAATAGAGGGTCGCACTCCAAGAAATTATAACAATTTTATTGTGATCCACACATCACACGTCACAACGTTTCGGGGGGATACCCCCTTCTTCAGGTGATCGTCACATAGATTGTCACATTGGGCTGCTAAGTGGCAGATGAGATTCAATGTTGAGAAATGTAAGGTGATGCATTTTGGACTTAAAAATCCTTGTGCTGCTTATACTATAAATGGCTCTGTGTTAAGTGAATCTCTGCTGGAAAAGGATCTTGGAGTTTTGGTGGATAACAAACTTAAAGGAAGCAAGCAGTGCCAGGTGGCCACAGCCAGAGCCAGCATGGTATTGTCTTGTATAAAGAGAGGTATGGATTCAAGGGAGGAAAATGTTATTCTCCCTCTTTACAAAGCACTGGTAAGGCCTCATTTGGAATATGCAGTGCAATTTTGGAATCCTGTGTACAAAAAGTACATCTTTGAAATGGAAAGGGTTCAGAGAAGGGCAACTAAATTAATAAGGGGATTGGGGGAGCTTGAATATGAAGAGAGACGGGAAAAGTTACAATTATGTACGCTGGAGAAAAGGCGCTTGCGTGGGGATATGACTACTGTGTATAAATACATTAACGGGCCATACAATAAACTATCTGGGGCATTGTTCACCAATAGAACATGTCAAAGGACACGAGGACATCCCTTAAGACTTGAAGAAAAAGGGTTTAGGCTTCAAGTTCGGAAAGGGTTTTTTACTGTGAGAATGGTAAAGCTATGGACGTTGTTATGGCAGTTTCACTGGTCAGTTTAAAAAAAAAGCTGGATGAGTTTCTGCAAACAAGGAATGTTGCAAGTTACTGGTATTGATACATAAAGTAGAGTTGATCCAGGGAAATTTCCGATTGCCACTTGGAGTCAGGAAGGGTTTTCTTTTCGCTTCATAACTTTGGTGTTTTGGGGTTTTTTTTGCCTTCCTCTCGATCAACAGTTAGGCAGGAGTTGTGGTTATTGCTAGATGGGTTGGACTGGATGGACATATGTCTTTATTCAACCTCAAATACTATATTGTACCAAATGCTGCATTCTAGGGTTATGAAGTGCTAAAGTCAAGGGATATCAATTTGATTGTTCGATAATTATAGAAAAGTTCGGAGAGTTCGGAATCAGGAGTGATTTGAATAGTTTGGGCTCATTCAAACTATTAAAATTCGGGTCGAACTCGGGTTCGAGTTCTAGTCCATCTCTATTCAAGGCTATGTTGGACACTCTGTTACATCCACAGATTGATAATGTTCCCACCAGCTCAGTTACAACAGTTTCCCTAACTTTATTATGGTAGCACCAAAAGGCAACTGATCTTTCCAGGTTAGGTTCACTTTAGCACACTGGTGTTGGCCTTGATTGGTAGTTACAATCCTTTACACTCCCTACCCAGAGTGTTAAAATAATCCAATAAATGAAAATAGTAAGAGCAAACTACTGCTGTGATTTCACAATTTGTTTGTGCAAAAATATCAAAACAACATTTCGGGGACCTTGCTGCCCTCTTCCTTGCTGCCCTCTTCCAAGTGCAATCTCCCTCCAAACATTTATACCCTCATGGTTCTACCTACTAGTGATTAGAGATGACCGAACCTCATAAATTTTGGTCTGTTTTCGAACTTTCGAACTTCACTAAGGGCATATTTATAAATGATCACTATTTTCGCCATTTTGCTATTGTAGGACATCGCAATGACAAATAGCGCTATATTCCCCTTATATATAAAACCGCCCATTTTCTCTTTTCGGAAAAGTATCGCTGTGGCGATGTGTGGCAATAGTTTTTGCCTTATTCATTGTGTTGTGTGGTAGAGATTGCTCTCTATTGTAATTTCAGAGCTATTTTTGTCATTTTTTTAAATTTAAAGCTATTTATAAATAGGTGAATTTTCAACTTTTTGCCCCTTTTCTCCCTTTTGTTGCATTTTTTGCAGTTTTACCAGAATTTTCGCCAAACATCATTACTTACTGGAATGTTCCATTAACATGACTATTTTTTACACAGCACTATGGTATGTTCCCATATTAATTTAACTGATTTGGAAATTAGCTGCAGTTTGCTGAAAATAAGCAATGCAAAAAAATGTGTATTATTAATAAAATAGAGAATATTCACCTGGGTGAGTTTTACACTATTTATCATATCCTATTAATAAAATAGAGAAAATTCCCTTGGGTGAATTTTACACTATTTATCATATCCTATTAATAAAACAGAGAAAATTCGCCTGGGTGAGTTTTACACTATTTATCACATTCTATTAAAAAAATAGAGAAAATTCGCCTGGGTGAATTTTACACTATTTATCATATCCTATTAATAAAAGAGAAAATGTGCATGGGTGAGTTTTACACTATTTATCATATCTTATTAATAAAATAGAGAAAATTCACCTGGGTGAGTTTTACACTATTTATCATATCCTATTAATAAAATAGAGAAAATTCGCCTGGGTGAGTTTTACACTATTTATCATATCCTATTAATAAAAAGAGAAAATTCGCTTTGGTAAGTTTTACACTATTTATCATATCCTATTAATAAAAAGAGAAAATTCGCTTTGGTAAATTTTACACTATTTATCATATCCTATTAATAAAATAGAGAAAATTTGCCTGGGTGAGTTTTACACTATTTATCATATCCTATTAATAAAATAGAGAAAATTTGCCTGGGGGAGTTTTACACTATTTATCATATCCTATTAATAAAATAGAGAAAATTTGCCTGGGTGAGTTTTACACTATTTATCATATCCTATTAATAAAAAGAGAAAATTCACTTTGGTAAGTTTTACACTATTTATCATATCCTATTAATAAAATAGAGCTAATTTACTTGGGTAGGTTTTTACACTATTTATCATATCCTATTAATAAAAGAGAAAATGTGCATGGGTGAGTTTTACACTATTTATCATATCTTATTAATAAAATAGAGAAAATTCACCTGGGTGAGTTTTACACTATTTATCATATCCTATTAATAAAATAGAGAAAATTCGCCTGGGTGAGTTTTACACTATTTATCATATCCTATTAATAAAAAGAGAAAATTCGCTTTGGTAAGTTTTACACTATTTATCATATCCTATTAATAAAAAACCTGCCATTACAACGTCCACTGGAAGACAGTTCCATAGCTTTACCGTTCTCACAGTGACAAACCCTTTCCCAACTCTACTTTATGTATCAATACCAGTAACTTGCAACATTCCTTGTTTGCAGAAACTCATCCAGCTTTTTTTTAAACTGACTATCTAGATCCCCTTGCAACGATTGCACATCCTCTGAAGTTTTTAATTTAATTTAATTTGGAGGATTCTCCTTGGTATGATGTCACATAATTTCTCGCAGGCAATTTTATGCAAACTCGGATGGAAGCCTGCTTGCCCCTAATCTCCAGCCAAGTGGCACTCCAGTGCCTTATGGTGCCATGTGGGCATCTTTGCAGGTGGGACAATTCCTGTCACACAGTTCTCATACATACATCATTTACACAAAAGCTTAAAAAAGACAGACAAACAAACTTCTGAGTGATATCCCCTGATCGAAAATAATAGTCAGTCACTGGGAGAACCCAGACCAAACAGGCAAAGTCAGAAATAATACAAAAAGGCATAAGCATGTAGAGTTTGTCTGTGGGTTGTTGCTATATCTCCTTGCAGGGTTGTCCCAGTATCTGACGTTTATCTTAGCAGTGTCTCCATAAGGTCAGGTAGTTTACCGGGAGCTCAAATGTGCCCTAAAGAATATCAGACCAAATTGATAAATAAAAAAAAACTTTACTTGCACTCCTGGAGAACATGATATACAAAGTAGATTTGCACAGAGAATTCTGAAGGGTCTCACTGCTGGGCCTGAGATGTTATAGTAGACATTACATAGCAGGTCTACACAGGTGTGTCTTTAGACAAACTGTCCAACTGGCAATAAAGCAGTCATTCTATTCAGCAGATTTATCTAAATTATTGGTTCTATTTATTATAGTTTTGATATTGTGATGTAAAAAAAAAAACTAATTTATTTAAAATATAACCTGTCACTAAAATAAATGTTTATCCTCTATGGAGCTATCAAGATGAGGTAAATAAAGTGGGTCAGTTAGAGGGGCGACACACATACATTTATTGATAAATAATTTCATATTTACAGTAGCGATAATCCTTCAGCTGTTGACTCTTCGTGTTTAATATTTTCTTACAGCAGCAGCTTTAGCATTTAGATCAGGTCTGAACAATATAATGTAACATTTGGGAAAGAATATACAACCCAGTAACCCAGAGCTGGATGATAAGATGGAGAATATCTCAGCAGCCACCATTTTACTCCCTTACTGCTCAGGTAGGCTGGGACAAATGATACCCACACATACAGAACACCAACATACTGAATGTGATGTTTTTAGCTTCATTTAAACGGTCAGGGAATACCTGGCTGAAATGCCACAATGAAACTTAACACAGATAATGTTCCCATTCTATCATCCAGCTCTGGTTACTGGGTTGTATATTCTTTCCCAAATGTTACATTATATTGGTGTCCCTTTCTGAAAATGGATCAGTATCCAGAAATGGTGGACATAAGGCCATCCACACTGCAGAGATCACCATCTCACCTAAAGAACATACACATACAGTCACTAGTATGATGGACAGTTGGGTTCCTACATACTTTGTTAGTTTGCTCCCAGGCTTTGTAGCATTGAAGGCAATAATAACTGTGACCGTTTTGCAAACAAAGAAGAAATCAGAAAGAAACAGAAATAGTGAAAATCACCCCAAATGTTGCTTGTCGGAGGAGAAAACATGTGATCTGTGGGGTGTCCAATGAATAAGAAAGTGAAGAGGAAAACACAACATGAGAGAGATGAGGAGGAGACAGAGTCTGAGATTCTGGTTATTGGCTTTCACCATTGGAGTGCCCCAAATTCACAAGATTCCCAGAACAACACAAGTCATGATGAAGAGAATCAAGGCAATGGAAGTTAAACTTGCTCCCAGGGTGTCTGTACAGGAAAGGTAGTTTATAGTTTTAGGGATACAAGCAGTTCTGTTCTTATTAGATGAGTCTTGTTCGGGACATTTCCAACAATTAGTAGCATCTTAAAAGTAAGAAAATCGTGATTACATTATGGTCCTTTTGATCAGAGAGTGCACATACACACATTTATCTGCCCAGTCTCAGAGGGTTACATTTACTTTAATGCCATTTACTTTAGGGAGATTCAGGTTTTTGGCTGTAATTGGAGAGTTTTTTTTTTATATTATGGATTATAAAAATGTGGGTTTAGGCTTAACAAAGCCATATAAAGCTACAGGTTAGTATGTGACATTTGTAATAAAATTCCAAGTGGGGTAATTAAGATGGGACAGAGGAGAACAAAGAAAAGCAATATATAAAATAAATAAATAGACATCTCCCCTAGGAGGAGGACCTAAACTAGCTAGGGCTATCCCCACTAATTTCCTTTAAGGATAATGTAGAAGGAACGTTACAGTCACAAACAAATGTTTAAATATGAGAAGCTGGATACCCTAACTAACCTTTCTCTGTTTTTTGTTTTTAGGTCTGCCAGAGCCTACCTGTGGCCATCTGGGGATACAGTGTGCTGTCAGTAAAGCTGGGAAAAAAAACACCCCCGGAAGCCTGTGGACCTCGTTCTGCTGTGTTCTAAAGATCCAGTGCCTGCTCCCATTGTGCGAGTGCACGCCAGTGACATCACGACGCACGCGATGTTACGTCAGTGCGTGCATGGAGTCGTGTGCGTGTGACATCACGTTGTGTGTTTTGTTGACATCACTCACACAGCCAGGAACGAGGTCCAATAGGTATCGGGGGGCGGAGATTACCTGACAGCACACTGTATCCAAGATGGCCACAGGTAGGCTCTGGAGAGACCTAAAAAAAAACAAAGGTTATTTAGGGATACAGCTTCTATTTAAACTTTATTTGTTTTTTGACTGTACTTATCCTTTAATAAGCGATGCCAAATTCACCTTTTCTGTTAATCTGCATCAACAAATAATATTTTTTAATGTTTACTAACTATAGTAAAACATGTGATTGTTTGCTGCAAATAAAAGCGTATGTCCAATCCCCCCCAACATTTTCCCATTTAATAAAACACCACCAAAACCTACACCTCGCTATTAGCACTGAAGATTTTGCAGAAAAGAAGCAGAAGAGCAAGGGCTGGTGAGTATATTTAGAAGCTGAGGAGGAAAATTTTAACCTAGCAAGTTCTAGGTTTTTGGGGGTGTTTTGTTAGGTGTAAATTTTTTATTTAGGGGTTGGACCTACCGTTTAACAGCACAGGGGATATTTTTGTATATCTAATTAAATAAGCCTGATTGTGCCTAATTAAGTAAACAAGTTAGTTGCTGATTGATTTTATATTGCTTTTATTTTATTCATAAAAGAGAAAAGTACAAGTTTGTGATAATGTCACACTCTCGCCCTATTACAGCAAATGGCTCATTGGAATATTACAAGGATGTTTTTGACTAACTGTAAATTTGTAGGACAATTTCCAATTAGATAATGGTTCTAAAGTCAAGAAAACATTGATAGATATGTACAAATGATGCCTGCAATTTAATTAAAATTCTATCATCCCTCCAAAATGAACATTACCAGAAATCTCTAACATATTAATAATGATACATAGTAGAGTTGTCTTACTTTCTGGGTTTAGGCATACACTGATATATTAATTAGCAGTCCTGTGGTAGAAATGCCAGGCCAATGAGTTTTAACCCTTGTTACAATCTTTGAATGGATATTACAATTGTAAACTATAAAGGACAATATTAGGATCTATAGGAAAATGCTGTTGGTTCTGTGAACTAGCTTTAGGTCTACTGATATTACTTAAATAATAATCTTAATATAATAGTAATGACTGTTTTCTAATCATACTGCCAGAGACTGTTCACCTGTAGGGATGGCCAGTTCGCGGATCCGAACCCGGATCCGCGGCGGATTTATCCCGTCCGCGAACAGCGGATTTTTCCGGATTTTCGAAATTACGAGGATTTCTTGTATTTTCTAAAATTTTCGAAAATTACGAGAAATCTCGTAATTTCGAGGATATTTTTCATTTTAATGGATCCGCTCGCGGATTTTCGAATTTTCGAATTTTTTAGAAAATTTGCGGATCCTCGAGCGGACCGGATTTTGCGAAGTTCGAACATCTCTATTCACCTGTTACATTGGACATTTCCCCGTCTGCACACTGTACACAGTCATAACAACAAGATGGTTTCCATTCTATTTTAGCCTTCCTGTATCCTGGGGCACACGGCTCATTGCACAGAGATGAAGGCATCAACATTTGTAAGATAAAGAAATGTAAAAAGTGAAAAATAATTTGAATTAAAAACACTTAAAGGGGAACTACAGTGGAAGAATCACCTTTAGGCTTGAAGGCTAGAAATGCTGCACGTAATACATTACATGGAATTTACTGACCTATAGATTTATCAATAGTTTCATAGGGCATGAAACCTCACGGTATTAAACATATGAATGTTCGTGCATAGAATACAATGCGGTACTAAAATACAGCGATTGTGTTGTATGGGGAATCAGAAATCTACGGCCACGGTTTTAATCTAAAACAACTATCGTACATTTCTCTTCAGTATCTCTATTGAAAAATGAAAGTTATATATATGTACAGATGAAAGTTATATATATGTACAGATGAAAGTTATATATATGTACAGATGAAAGTTATATATATGTAAAGATGAAAGTTATATATATGTAAAGATGAAAGTTATATATATGTACAGATGGAAGTTATATATATGTACAGATGAAAGTTATATATATGTACAGATGGAAGTTATATATATGTACAGATGAAAGTTACATATACAAATGTTTAAAACAAACCCAAAAAATTTTGGACTTTTAATCTAAAACAACTATCCTGCATTTATCTTCAGTATCTCTATTGAAAAATGAAAGTTATATATCAAAGATGAAAGTTATATATATATACAGATGAAAGTTATATATATGTACAGATGAAAGTTATATATATGAACAGATGAAAGTTATATATATGTACAGATGAAAGTTATATATATGTAAAGATGAAAGTTATATCTATAGTAACATAGTAACATAGTAATTAAGGTTGAATAAAGACATTCGTCCATCAAGTCCAACCTATCTTTTTTTTTTTTTTTTTTTTAACCCTACCTAACAGTTGATCCAGAGGAAGGCAAAAAACCCCAGCTAAAAAAAGGGGGGGAAAATTCCTTCCTGACTCCAAACGGCAATCGGAAAGTATCCCTGGATCAACCAGATCTATATGCATTAATACCAGTAATTCTCAATATTTTTTAGTTTTAGAAACTTATCCAGGCCTTTTTTAAAGTTATTCAATGAACTTGCCATTACCACCTCCGCTGGAAGATAGTTCCACAGTTTCACCGTTCTCACTGTAAAGAAACCTCTCCTAACCTGAAGATGAAACTTCTTTTCTTCCAACCTTAAAGGATGTCCACGAGTCCTCTGATATGACCTATTAGTGAACAATGCACCAGAGAGTTCACTGTATGGGCCATTAATATATTTGTATAAGGTTATCATGTCCCCACGCAACCGCCGCTTCTCCAATGTAAACAGCCCTAACTTGTCTAATCTGCCTGCATATTCAAGCCCCTCCATTCCCCTTATTAATTTAGTTGCCCTTCTCTGAACTGCCTCAATTTCCAAGATGTCCCTTTTGTATATGGGATTCCAAAACTGCACCGCATATTCCAAATGTGGCCTTACCAGTGCCTTGTAAAGAGGGAGAATAATATTTTTCTCTCTTGATTCCATTCCCCTCTTTATACAAGACAATATCTTGCTAGCTCTAGCTGTTGCTACCTGGCATTGTTTGCTACAGCTAAGTCTGTTATCTACCAGAACCCCCAAATCTTTTTCCATTTCAGATGCAGAGTTTTACACTATTTATCATATCCTATTAATAAAATAGAGAAAATTTGCCTGGGTGAGTTTTACACTATTTATCATATCCTATTAATAAAAAGAGAAAATTCGCTTTGGTAAATTTTACACTATTTATCATATCCTATTAATAAAATAGAGAAAATTTGCCTGGGTGAGTTTTACACTATTTATCAATCCTATAATAAAAAGAGAAAATTTGCTTGGTAATTTTACACTATTTATCATATCCTATTAATAAAATAGAGAAATTGCCTGGGTAGTTTTACACTATTTATATATCCTATTAGAAAGAGAAAAATTGCTTGGTAAGTTTTACACTATTTATCATATCCTATTAATAAAATAGAGATTTATTGGGTAGGTTTTACACTATTTATCATATCCATTAATAAAAGAGAAAATGGGGTGAGTTTTACACTATTTATCATATCTTATTAATAAAAAGAGAAAATTCACCTGGGTGAGTTTTACACTATTTATCATATCCTATTAAAAATAGAGAAAATTCGCCTGGTGAGTTTTACACTATTTATCATATCCTATTAATAAAAAAGAGAAAATTCGCTTGGTAAGTTTTACACTATTTATCATATCCTATTAATAAAATAGAAAAATTGCTTGGGAAGTTTTACACTATTTATCATATCTTATTAATAAAAGAGAAAATTTGCCGGGTGAGTTTTACACTATTTATCATATCCTATTAATAAAAAGAGAAAATTCTGTGGTAAGTTTTAACTATTTATCATATCTATATAAAATAGAGAAAATTCGCCTGGGTAGTTTACACTATTTATCATATCCTATTAATAAAAAGAGAAAATTTGCTGGGTGAGTTTTACACTATTTATCATATCTATTAATAAAATAGAGGAAAATTCACCTGGGTGAGTTTTTACACAATTTATCATATCCTATTAATAAAATAGAGAAAAATCGCTTTGGTAAGTTTTACACTATTTATCATACCTATTAATAAAATAGAGAAAATTTGCTTGGGTAAGTTTTACACTATTTATCATATCCATTAATAAAATAGAGAAATTCGCTGGGTAGTTTTACACTATTTATCATTACCTATTAATAAAATAGAGAATTTGCTTGGGTAAGTTTTACACTATTTATCATATCTATTAATAAAATAGAAGAATTCCTGGGTGAGTTTTACACTATTTATCATATCCTATTAATAAAAAGAGAAATTTGCCGGGTGAGTTTTACACTATTTATCATATCTTATAAAAATAGAGAAAATTCCCTGGGGAGTTTTACACTATTTATCATATCCTATTAATAAAAAGAGAAAATCCGCTTGGTAAGTTTACACTATTTATCATATCCTATTAATAAAATAGAGAAAATTTGCCTGGGTAAGTTTTACACTATTTATCATATCCTATTAGAAAGAGAAAAATTGCTTTGGTAAGTTTTACACTATTTATCATATCCTATTAATAAAATAGAGAACATTTACTTGGGTAGGTTTTACACTATTTATCATATCCTATTAATAAAAGAGAAAATGTGCATGGGTGAGTTTTACACTATTTATCATATCTTATTAATAAAATAGAGAAAATTCACCTGGGTGAGTTTTACACTATTTATCATATCCTATTAATAAAATAGAGAAAATTCGCCTGGGTGAGTTTTACACTATTTATCATATCCTATTAATAAAAAGAGAAAATTCGCTTTGGTAAGTTTTACACTATTTATCATATCCTATTAATAAAAAGAGAAAATTCGCTTTGGTAAATTTTACACTATTTATCATATCCTATTAATAAAATAGAGAAAATTTGCCTGGGTGAGTTTTACACTATTTATCATATCCTATTAATAAAATAGAGAAAATTTGCTTGGGTACGGTTTACACTATTTATCATATCCTATTAATAAAAAGAGAAAATTTGCCTGGGTGAGTTTTACACTATTTATCATATCCAACTCGACCCAGGCAAATTTTTCTCTTTTATTAATAGATATGATAATAGTGTAAAACTTAAAATTCTCATTAAATAAAAAAAAACAAATTATTTAATTGATCTTATAAGAACAAAACCTGAAGATGAAACTTCTTTTCTTCCAACCTTAAAGGATGTCCACGAGTCCTCTGATATGACCTATTAGTGAACAATGCACCAGAGAGTTCACTGTATGGGCCATTAATATATTTATATAAGGTTATCATGTCCCCACGCAACCGCCGCTTCTCCAATGTAAACAGCCCTAACTTGTCTAATCTGCCTGCATATTCAAGCCCCTCCATTCCCCTTATTAATTTAGTTGCCCTTCTCTGAACTGCCTCAATTTCCAAGATGTCCCTTTTGTATATGGGATTCCAAAACTGCACCGCATATTCCAAATGTGGCCTTACCAGTGCCTTGTAAAGAGGGAGAATAATATTTTTCTCTCTTGATTCCATTCCCCTCTTTATACAAGACAATATCTTGCTAGCTCTAGCTGTATATATATGTACAGATGAAAGTTATATATATGTACAGATGGAAGTTATATATATGTACAGATGGAAGTTATATATATGTACAGATGAAAGTTATATATATGTACAGATGGAGGTTACATATATGTACAGATGAAAGTTATATATATATGTACAGATGAATTTGGGTAAGACGTGTGTTTTCATATAGAGGGAACAATGAAATAAAAAGAAAAAAAAAAAAAACCCCTCCTCCTCGTCCCCCGCACATGGCCGTCTCCCCCCCCCTCTTATCATGTCCAAGCAACAAAGCGCAAAACGTTCACTAATACTAAAACACAATGCCCATACCACCCGCATGGAAGTTATCAGTATCACTGTAACAGATTGAAAACAGAATGATTTAATATAAATAATATCAGAATAGGTCAAACAGATGAACAGAAATTAATATCAAATACTAAATAGTAACAGGCCGCGCGTCGAAAAGGGGGGCGCCCTGACAGATTCGAATAAAAATACTATGTACAGAGCCGACCTAGGAAGTTCTAAAACAAAAAAAAATATTGTCAGATGGACGTTCTATCTATGTAACCGATGACAGGACAGTATCTCCTCTGTCGCGCTCCATTCTCTCTCTTGTCCCGCTGAGACGTTCTCTCTATGTAGCAGCTGAACGTTATATTGTAAAGATTGGAGTTATATATATGCACAGATGAGAAGTTTATATAGTTACAGATGGAGTATAAGGGTACAGATGAAAGTTATATATCGTACAGATGGACAGTTATATATAGTACAGATGAAAGTTTATATATATTGTACAGATGAAATTATAATATGTACAGATGAAAGTTATATATATGTAAAGATGAAAGTTATATCTTGTATCAGATGAAAGTTATAATATGTACAGATGAAAGTTATATATATGTAAAGATGAGTTATATATATGTACAGATGGAAGTTATATCAATATGTACAGATGAAAAGTGCTATATCTGTAAAGATGTGAAAGTTATATAATGTAAAGATGAAGTTTTATATATGAAAGATGGGAAAGTTATATATAGTGTTACAGATGAAAAGTTCTATATATGTAATAAAGATAAAAGTTATTATAGTAAAGATGAAAGTTATATATATGTACAGATGGAAGTTATATATATGCACAGATGGAAGTTAGTTATATATATGTAAGATGAAAAGGTTTTATTATAATGTACACGATGGAAGTTATATATATTACAGATGAATGAAAGTGATATATTATGTCAGAGGAAGTATATATATGTACATATGGAAGTTATATATATATGTAAAGATGAAAGTTATATATATGTAAAGATGAAAGTTATATACATGTACAGATGAAAGTTATATATATGTAAATAAAGTATATATATGTAAAGATGAAAGTTAATATATGTACAGATAAAAGTTATATTATATTGTACAGATGAAATGAAAGTTATATATATGTACAGATGGAAGTGATATATATGACAGATGAAAGTTAATATATGTACCGATGAAAGTTATATATATGTACAGATGAAGTTATATATTATGAAAGATGAAAGTTTATATCTACTGTACAGATGAAAAAGTTTATATATATGTCAGATGAAAGTTAGATATATGTGACAGATTGGAAGTTATATTAGTGTACAGATGGAAGTTAATATATTGTACGATGAAAGTATATATAGTAAAAAAAAAGATGAAAATGAAAGTTTGAAAGTTATAGTATATGTAAAGATGAAATTATATATATGTACAGATGAAAGTATATATATGAAAGATGAAAGTATATATGATGTAAAGTGAAAGTTTATATAGTACAGATGAAAGTTTATATATAGGTACAGATGAAAAAGTTTATTATATTAAAGATGAAAGTTATAGATTTGTAAAGATGAAAATGTATATATCGTACGCTGAAAGTTATATATATGTAAAGATGAAAGTTATATCTATGTAAAGATGAAAGTGAATGATGAAGTTATATATATATGTACAATATAGAAGTCTATTTATCGATGAAAGTCTCTTTATATTGGAAGGATAAGTTCACATCATGGTAAACGTTGAATTAGATCAACTGGACTGCAATGAGTTCTTGAAGACGTTTGCTAGTCATCCGACTGGCTTTCTCAATCAGAATGACTTGTACAAGAATGGGCATTTGTCAAAAAGATGTCGTAGAAGGAAAGAAAAGAACCACGAATACCAACAGTGAGGGGAAAAACCAAGACAGGAGAAGAACATGGTCATCCCATTGTCGCAGGGGTCCCGAGAAATTAAGAAGAATTTTCCAAAAAACATTCGTATCCCTGGTCTGTTTTTTTTTTAAACCGAACAACAACACTGATTTGGCCGCAACTGGTTACATCCAAAGACCCATACCTAAAACACTAGAAAAGCGGGACATCAGAACGCAAGGGCAGTGCAGTGAAGAATGCTCTGCTTTGGATGTGGGGGAGACAAACAGCAACTGCATTCAACGTATGGCAAGCACAGAAGAGCCAATGCCTCGGGTCAGGGACTCAGCCGTGTTGTCTCTGGCATCTTAAGATAAAGTGGACTACCTTGAAGATTGTAATGTTAAACATATGGCGAAGGGAAAGTGACTGCGTTTCAAGAGAGGTGTTATAAGGAGGCCATTTATCGTTGAAAATAAAGAAACCAAGCCTCTAAATAGAGGTGGGGGGCGGTTCGACCACCAAACTGTCGCCATGTACAATGCTGTTTTAACACCTTACTCTGGGCGTCCTATAACACTCTTAGCCACGGACTAATGCACCACCCCTTAACACCTGTTGATATGCTAATTGGGATTTTCCAGGGTAATAATTGCCACAGATATTGTACAAGTCATTCGAATTGAGAAAGCCAGTCGGATGCTAGCGAACGTCTTCAAGAACTACAGTTCAAGTCACCCAGTTCGACTTGATCTAAATGGAATACAACAGATTTACCATGACTGGATGAATGAGGAACCTCACAGTAAAGATGAAAGTTTTTTCAGATGAAGTTTACTAATGTACAGATGAAAGTTATATATTATTGAAGAGCAAAGTGAATCATATGTAAGATGAAAGGTATTACTATATGTACAGATGATGAAGTTATATATATGTACCGATGAAAGTTTATATATGTAAAGATGAAAGTTATTATATAAAGATGTTTATTATACAGAGGAGTGAGTATCTCAAGATGAAGTCTGATATTAGATGAGTATGTACAATGAGTAATATGTAAAGTAAGTTATATATATCGATGGAAAGATATAGATATGAAGATAAATAATATATGTAAAGATGAAAAGTTATAATAGTATGAATTACAATATTGTACAGAGAAGTTATATATATGTACAGAGAAAGTAATATAGTAAAATGAAAAAGTATATATATGTAAAGATTGAAAGTTATCTATATGTACAGAGGGAAGTTATATATTGCACAGATGGAATTATATATGTACGATGAAAGTTATAGCTATTACAGATGGAAGTTAGTATATATGTCAGATGAAAGTATATATTATGTACAGATGGAAGTTAGTATATAATGACGATGAAAGTTACCTAACAAATGTATTTAAACAAACCAAAAAATATTTGGACTTTTAATCAAAATAACAGCTATTTCCCTTGATGCAAGTGTATCAATGAAGTATATTATGAAGAATGAAAGATATATATTACGATGAAGGTATAAAGTACTAGTTCTATATCATATGTAAGAGGAACAGTTATATTAGTACAGATGAAAATTATAACATGTACAGTATGAAAGCTTATATATAGTAAGATGAAAGTTATATATATGTAAGATGATGTAAATAGCTATAAATTATCTGTACGATGAAAGTCTATATTCAGTGAAGTTATTAATGTACTAGGAATAGTCTAATATATGTAAAGATGAAAGTTATATAATGTAAAGATGGAAGTTATATGATGTACAGATGAAAAGGTTATATGATGTACAGATGAAGTTGTATATTATGTCAAGATGAAGTAATTATTTATGTACAGAGAAAGTTATATATATGTAAAGATGAAGTTATAGATATGTAAGGAAAGTATAGTATATTAACAGATGAAAGTTATCATATATGTACAGATGAAAGTTATATATATGTACGATGAAAGTTATAATATGTACAGATGAAAGTATATAATACAATAAGTGAAGTTACAGATGAAGAAGTTATATATATGTAAACAAGATGAATTGTAAGATGAATAATATATGTATAAAGATGAAATTGGTTATATAGTTAGCTTGGTTTATATAGTTACAGATGAAAGTTATATATATGTACAGATGAAGAAACTTACTGAAGTTTTATATTGATAATGATAAATGACTGAAATGTAGTCTGAGCTTCATAACTATGATGGTTTTAAGCAGAATGACTGAAAAATGGCTTTAAAGGAAAGAAGTGCAGATACACAGTGAGAACAAGAAGGAGGTGAACATGACGTAGGGCTCGCGAATATTAAGATTAAGATACGTCAAATAGAAACATGAGAGTTCACTTATGTTAAGACGAAGTAAGATAAAATGAGGCAGGTATACTGTACATGATGGAAGTGCCAAATATACCTATAGACAAATGAACAGGACTCATATAGCAGTGATGCGTAGAATGCTTGAATTATTATGGGAGACAATAAAGCATATGCATCATATACAGATGGCCGAAAAGCGCTTAGATTCTGTCAGAGATAGCAAAGTTATATGATTGTAAAGATAAAGGACAAGTATATCATTTGAAGATTGTAATAGTTAATATTACTGGAAGTGTAAGGATGTCAGAAGGTAAGGGCATATGATAGTAAGAAGAAAAGCTTAAATAGTAGGCGTGGGTGTTCCACCAACGTGATGCTACAATGTACCCCCTTATCGTTATAACCTCTTGCCATGCATCACACACCCTCACCGCTGTGAATGTATTGGGATAGTAATTAAGTGCCCGACTTAAAGTATCGATGAAGCAGCGTGATAGCGAACAGTTCGACTCATTATATTTGATATGTACAACAGAATTTGAATGACATGAGATGACATGATGAAAGATATCACATGTAAAGATGAAGGTTAATATATGTACAGATGAAAGTTATCTAAGTATGTACAGATGAAGTACGACAGTTGAAGTTATATATGTAAGATGAAGTTATATATATATGTACGAGGAATGTTATATAATGTACAGATGAAAGTTATCATATATGTTAAAGATGGAAAGTATATATATATATGTAAAGATGAAAGTTTATATATGTACAGGATGAAAGTTATTATAGTATGAAACGATGAAAGTCTTAATTATGTGAAAGATTGAAAGTTATATATATGTACAGATAAAGTATATATATGTACCAGATGCAATTATATATATGTAAAGAAAAAGTTCTATATATGTAAAGATGAACGTTATATCTGGTACAGATGGAGAGTTAATATATGCACAGAGGAGTTTATATATGTAGGATGAAAATAGAGTTATGTCAGATGAAGTATATCAGTACAGATGAAGTTATATATAGTACAGATAGTATATCAGGAGTGGCCAGTATATATATGTACAGATGAAAGTTCACATATACAAATTTTAAACAAACCCAAAAAATTTTGGACTGTTTAATCTAAAACAATCGAGCCTGCATATCTTCAGGTATCTCTATTGAAAAATGAAAGTTATCTATCAAAGATGAATGAAGTTATATATATTACAGATGAGGTAAAATGAAGATGCATAATATAGTACGATGAAAGTTAGATATATGTACAGTTGAAAGTTCTAGATATGGACAGATGAAAGTATATCTAGCAGAGTAAAGTATTATGAACAGATAAACGTTATGTATGTAAAGATGAAAGTTATATATATTACAGATGGAAAAAGTTATATATATTTACAGATGAAAGTATATATATATGTAAAGATGAAAAGAAAGTTATATATATGTAAAGATGAAAGTTATATACATGTACAAGCATGATGAAAGTATATAGTGATGAATATTGTAAGATGAAAGGTATAGATATGTACAGATGAAAGTTATATATATGTACAGATGGATGTAATATATGTACGATAGAAGTAATATGCAGATGAAAGTTATATATATGTACAGGGAAGTATGAAATGTACAATGAGTTATATATGTACGATGAAAAGTTATATATATGTAAGATGAAGTAGATCTATGGTACAGATTGAAAGTTAATATATGCTAAGATGAAAGTTAATATATGTAAGATGATGAAAGTCTATATATATGTACAGAATGAAGGTTATTATGTACAGATGAACGTTCTATATATGTAAGATGAACGAGTTACTAGATGTAAAGCTGAAAGTTATATATATGTAAAGATGAACGTATATATTATGTACAGATGAACGTCAATATAAGTAAAGAGGAAATTGAAAGTTATATATATGTTAAAGATTGAAGTTATAATATGTTAAAATGAACGTTATAATATGTACAGCTGAAAGGTATATAATGTAAGCTTGAAAGTTTAAATATGTACAGATGGGATGAAAGTCTATATATATGTACAGAGAAAGTTATATATATTAAAGATGGAAGTTATATATATGTAAATGAAATTAGATATATGTACAGATGAAAGTTATATATATGTAAAGATGAAAAAGTGAAAGTATATGTAAAGATGAAATTAATATATATGTACAGAGAGAAAAGTTATATATATAGGTACAGATGAAAGTTTACATATAGTACAGATGAAAGTTAATATATTACAGATGGAAGTAATATTGTAAAGATGAAAAGTTTATATATGTAAAGTTTGAAAAGTTATATATATGTAAAGATGAAAGGTATATATATGTACAGATGAAAAAAGTTATTATATGTAAAGATGAAAAGTTATATATATGTACAGATGAAAGTTATATATATGTTACAGATATGAAAGTTATATATGTAAAGATGAAGTTAATATATGTAAAGATGAAAGTTTTATATATAGTACAGATGAAAGTTATATATATGTAAAGATTGAAAGTATAATATATGTAAAGATGGAAAGTTTATATAAATAGTACAGATGAAAGATAATAATAGTACAGATGAAGTTACATATATGTAAAGATGAAGTTATATATATGTACAGATGAAAGTTATATATAATGTACAGAGTGAAAGTTATTATATATATGTACAGATGAAAAGTATATAAGTAAGATGGAAGTTATATTATGTACAGATGGAAAGTTTATATATGTACAGATGGAAAGTTTATATATATATGTACAGATGGAAGTTATATATATGTACAGATGAAAGTTATAAGTTATATATAATGTACAGATGGAAGTTATATTTAATATGTACAGATGAAAGTTACTATGATATATGTACAGATGGAAGTTATTTATTATTATGTACCGATGGAAGTTATATATATGTACGATGTGAAAAGTTATATATATATGTACAGATGAAAGTTATATATATTGTTACAGATGGAAAGTTATATATATGTACAGATGATCTAAGTGTATATATTGTACAGATGGAAGTTTTAAGTTATATAATGTACAGATTGAAGTATAATATGTACAGATGAAAGTTATATATATATGTACAGATGAAAGTTATATATATGTACAGATGAAAGTTATATATATGTACAGATGGAAGTTACATATACATATGTTTAAAACCAACCAAAAAAATTAGGACTTTTACCCGGTGGTAAGGGATGGTGGGACCTGTATTTCAGCCATTTGGCAAGAAATGTTGGGGGTTTTTTTGTTGGTTTTTACATATTTATTACTGAAAAATGCAATTTTTATACCTAACGTTTATTTTTCTTGTAAAGAATGTTGGGATTTGTAGATCAATAATAACAAGATCATTTTAAGAATTTCTACCCCAAGATATGCAGCTATGTCTTACCTCCCGTTCTTTAATTAAACTAGCAGGAGACAGGAATGAACATGAGAAATTTACTTAGGTTCATGAAGTTTCTCAGGTTCAGTCCTGTCTCCTGCTAGTTTAATTGAAGAACGGGAGTTAAGACATACAAGAACGGGAGGTAAGACATAGCTCCTTAACATCCCAATCTTCAATTACACAGAAAAAAGAGAAGTGATTTTTGAGTGAAGATACCCTTTCAACATCAATGCTCAAGAAGATCTCTCACATTTGTCCCCTACTTTCACAGTACAATACCAAAATTCTAGTTCAAGCCCTTATCATCTCCTGGCTGGACTATTGTAACACCCTCCTGTGTGGTTTACCAAGCAGCCAACTGGATTCAGTCCATCCTAAACTCTGCTGCCAGGCTTATTCACCACTCTTACTGCTTTACACTGCCCATCTCTGTCAATCCCCCCACTGGTTTCCCATTATGCAAAAAATCCAATTAAAGCTGTTAACCTTATCCAACAAGGCTCTCTCCAATAGAGCCCCTCCATACATCTCTAATCCGATATACAGATACTACCCAAGGCTTGAGATGACCGAAACTGCTAAAATCCGTTCCTCCTGCAGATTCGCGGACTTTCAAAAAAAATGCTAAAATCCATGTAAAAACCAATTAAAGTCAATGGAAGAAAAAAATCTGCACATATCCACCTAAATATAAGGGAAAAAATAGCAATGTTAACTTACTGTACATGGCTGTGGGACCAGGGAAATGGTCTGGGGAACACGTTCATATATCCAGAACTTTTTAGACAATTACTTTCCTCACGATCGCAATGTTTTTCGAGCTTCCACATTCCATTTTCGAGCGACGTTAGAAATTTTTCAAAAATTAGAGAATAATACAGTAACTTACTGCTAATGGCTCTGGGACCTCGGAAATGGTCTGGGGAACAGACCAATCTGATTGAAAAAGAATCTTATTGGTTAGTATACCAATCAGATTCTTTCTGAAATAATTTTAATGTATCCAATCAGAATTGCTTACAAATAAAGCTCAAGTTTTAAAACCCTAAAGCTTGATGCCCGTTATTTGCAGTGTATATGTTTTCAAGGACTGCGGCACCATGCTGAAAGGCCGCTCATGTGGAGCTCCGCTAATGGAGGGGGTAGGTCAACGCTCCCTTAGTCTATTTTCTGTAAAGGTTATGGGGAGCTAAAGTCGAGGAACATCAATTTGAACGTTGGATAAATATTGAAAATTCAATAATGATTAAAAATTCGGCAGTTTAAATCCAGAATAGTTCAGATCTATTCAAACTGTTAAAGCTTTTGTTCAAGTTTGGGTCTAGTTCATCTCTAGTCATGAACTTCCCCTTAACAATCCTGCTTGCAGGATTCCCAATGGGCACCAGCCACGTACAGCGCTAGAAGTGCACTATAATGGAGGAGCTACATAGCAGTGGCTGGCGCATCGTTTTGACATCCATACCACTGTCAGGACCAGAATTGGTTCGTTAATTAATGAACGTTCAGCGTTAATTTACTGCTGCGGTTGTACATTATCGATAATGCACTGTATCTCTAAACTGCAATACTGTGTGTTTTTAAATAGGGCCAGTAGACCTCTAAACGGCCTAACACTAAATTTGTCCAAAAAACTTATGGGGGGGGGGTTGTTTTAGTCCTCAAAAGGACTTTTGGGTCCCAAATTGTGTGAATACAGGAGTGGTTAACAACAAGTGCTAAACCACCACACTGAAATCCACACACAGTAAGCTCAAAAAGCAGAAAATAAACCTCTCTCCAACTTCTACACTGTCAGGTCTTCACTAAGCTCACTTTAACACACTGACGAAGTGGCACCTGTCTAGCTACCCAGGAGGCTGGCACGGGTAAAAATAGCTGCCATTGGTGAATTTGATACATGAAATTCTTCTAAATTTTTCAAACGTGGGTCCGGAAAATCTGGAAAGCGGAATTCCGGAAAATCCACAAGTTCCGCGGATTCGCAAATCTCGGGGGATGCGTTGTGGAACTGGGTTATTTATGTTTCATAAAGATGTTTCATCCCCATTTTCTCTAGACTGTAAGCTCTAATAATAATTGTAATGTTGTAACTTTACTTACATACTGAATGCTGCTGGCTGCCACTTTGGTATATTTGCACTAACCCCTGATAATAACATGTATTATAATCACTGGCAAACAAACGAAATAAGTTGCATGGAGGATGTTGGCGCTATATAAATCTCCAATACTAATAACAACAACAACAATATACTTAATCTATGTATTGCAGTTTAGATCTACTGGCGGACCAACTGGATCTCTGAATTTGAGAGATACCGTCAGATGACCAGTACAAAAACATCTTCAAGACTTAACTCAAGTCCAGTTGATTTAACTGAATACACAGATACCCATGACCCTGATGAATGAATATTACCCTATACCCATGACCTGGATGAATGAATTTACAGATCTACCATGACCTGGTGGAATGGATAAATACCGATATACCGTGGACCGGATGGATGAAATATTACAGATATACTGACCTGGAATGCATGCATTTACGATACACCAATGACCTGGATAATGAATATTACAGATACACCCATGACCTGGATTAATTAATATACAGATATACGTGACCTGGATATATTAATATTACTAGATATACCCATGACCTTGGATGGTGCATATTTACAATATAACCATGACCTGATGAATGAATATTACAGATAGTACCATGACCTGATTATGATATTCCGATACACCATGACCGGGATTAATGAATATTAACAGATATACCGGGAACCTGGATGATAATATTTACCAGATATAACCATGACCTGGAATGGAGAATATTTAACAGATATACCATGACCTGGATGGATGAAATATTACCAGATTACCTGACCTGGCTGGAATGGATATATTACAGATATATCATGACTGGATGATGAATATTACCGATATCCGTGACCGTTGATACTGAATATTACAGATAGACCAACCTGGATTAATGAATATTACAGATATACCGTGACCTGGAGATGAATATGAAGATAGACCATGACCGGATGCATGATATTAACAGATTACCTGACCTGGATGAATTTGATATTACAGATATACCATGACCTGG